>PVIR01000468.1:0-53868 GCA_004026965.1 Petromus typicus
CTTTGTGGTTCAGGCTGGCCCTGAGCTCAGCCTCCAACTCACATCACAGCAATCCTCCTGCCTCTGCCTCCCGAGTGCTGGGATTACAGGTGTGAGCCACCACACCCACCACTGTGGTATGTGGTACTGGTCCACGCCCAGTATGGTATGCGGTCACTGGGGATCGATCCCAGGTCCTTGCACTTGCAAGACAGGCGCCGGAACCACTGAGATAAGTTCCCGGCCCCTAAAACGTCTTTTTTCTAATGGTGTGCATGGGCATATTTAGACAGTTAAGTAATATAATTTGCTAAAGTAGAGACATTAATGAGTCATATCCAAATATCTTAAACTATTGTACTTATTGTGATATAATATGTATCCTTTTATTCACATGTCATTTTTTTTTTTTTGGTGTAAGGCTTGGGCTTTTTCTTCCTTGGTATGGACTTGGCTTATACTCCCTTTTGCCTGTCTTTCTTAAATCACACCCATAATGCATCTTCTGTGATTTCCAGTTTTGGTTGATTTCATACAGAAAATGAATGTAGCTGCTTAGGAAACAATTTGGGTATAGAATTCTTTCAGATTTTGATATACTGTCTCTTCCAATCTTTTACTGCTGTCATATATAAAACTAATTTGACAGAATATTTTTAGGGATTTCTTCTTATTGAGTTTTTATAAACAGGTCAACTTAATTTTCATAGGAATAATTCCTAGCTTTACTGTTTATAGCAATTCTTGATATACATAATTGAATTAAATTATACACTTATAATAACAATTAGAATGGTCATAATTATGTTCACTGCATTGGATTTATCTACATATATGCATTATGTCATATGCTGTGCCAGGCACTGTACTAAGACCTTGATGTCAACTTCCTTGTTCGACCCTTGGAGCCATCTTGTGGGATACTGGAATACCATTATTACTTGCATCTCATACGTTAGTCAACTCAGACTCAGAAAGGCTCAGTAATTTTCCCAAGATCACAGAGAAATTACTTGCTCTTCCTTCTGAGAGGACTATCATACTAACGTACATGGATCAAGTTAAATGCTTGGGTCCATTCATGTCTATGTTCAGTAAATATTTATTGAATGTCCAGTTTTTGCAGTCATTGTGCATAATGCCAGGGATTCAAAGGTGTGGATTTTGTCTTTAGAATCTGCAAGAGGTAGATGAATCTGTGTGCTATGTGATTTGTTCCAAACCACCTGGTTGAAGAGTAGAGCAAGAGTGTATTTAGATGTCTCGCAATGCCTCATGCTTTTTCAGCAGTGGTCAAATCTAGAGAGTGTAACTAATTCATGTGGGGCTAGGCCCCGGGCACCAGGATTAAGGGTGAGTGCCATCTGCCCTAAGTAGTCCGAATAAGATGAAAGGGGCAGAAATACACTGTGAAAGTTGTTTGTCACCTTTGCTACCCTGTGGGCACCATGAACTGCTCCTCCTCTGTGACGCTCCTCCCACTTCCCTTGCGGCTTTTGTATCTTCCCTCACCATGCATTGTTGCCTCTCTGCCACCTCCCTGGGAGCCAGTCCATTATGAACTGAAACCTCCATGAACTTCGAGGCAAATAAACCTTTTCCTATAACTTTGGATGCTGGAATTTTGTCTCAGTAATGAAATAAAACTAATTAACACAATTGCAGTTTAGGTGTATTTTTAAAAATCAGTATATGGCAAACCAGGGTACTTAGCCAGGTAGATTGGGTTTTAGAGTGAGCTTTTTTGAATATTATTACTTCCATGAAAAGATGAGTTTCAATCCCCAGGAGTCAAATCAGTGTCCAATTGTTATGACTCATAACATGAGTAAATTGGACATGAGAAATATAAGTTCTAAAAGATTTTAAAACAGTACACACTATGTATATATTGCTTTCCCGTAATCCAAGAGAGATGAGGGAAAGACAGAACTCAGGATCAAAGTTTCAATTCTTTGAGCAGGAGAAGTGACTGACTGGTGGTATGGAATTTAGATCCACGAAGGTGGTTGATCAGAATGCTGAAATGGGCTAATTTGAGCAAAAGTAAGCAACTGTACAGAGAATTAGAAGTCCAGAAAATATAGCAAAGTTGTATATTAAGAGATACTGTGAGAAATATAACATAGAAACTGAGGCATTGGATTATCATGGTAGAAAAAAAATCAAAAGCTGTGTGTTGAAACAGAACCAAGACCATACCTATTATGCAACTCATTCCACAAGGCTGGCCAATTTCAACCTAGGGAGGATGGAAGGCAATTAAGCCTGTCCTGGGGAGGGGTGGGGGGTGGAGAGCATGAGCACATGTGAGTGCCTGACCTCCAAGTGCATAAATGCCAAAGGCTTCTGGAGCCATTTGGCAACATCTACTGCAATGAAAGAATCGAGATTATTCTTATAAACATGCTAGTGCCTCTTAAGGAAGGGGACTAAAAGAAACCTTTGACTTGAAACCTTATGAGTATTGCACAAACACATGGAAGGTGGCAGCAGTGATAAGGAGGTTTAGGCGCCCCTATGGAAAATAAGAATAAAATAAAGAGGAAAAAGGAAAACATTGAACTTGTTGAATTGGTTGCAAAGAACCTGCACTCTACAATGGAATCTTGTCCCCAAGAGTGAAGTTTCTTTGGTGTTGGAAAAAGTATTTCTGTCATCTCTCTCTCTTTACAAATTTTTATTCATAGTAAAAATCCTGTATCATCTCCACGTCTGTCATACTTTAAAAATAGGAGCGATTTCATCTGTCTGGAATGGTCTGTGTCAGCACTAGGCAAGGTTGCCACCTAGGCAGAAAACACATGCCCTGCTCTTCCAGGCGCCCCCCTCACGCACCCTCACCTGTCCCTGGCACCCCCGTCCCCGAGCTTTTCTCCAGCCTTAGTCCAGTGTGATCTCCCACAGTAACCAAAGCCCTTTCCCCTCTGTATAGCAGCTCTCTCTCCAGGTGCTAGGGATACAATGGGCTTCACCTTTTGTGACCTACCTGCATTTAAAAATAGGGCCGTGGTTAAACCCACATGAATTTGAGCTGGTGGGGTTCTGTGTAGTGTAACCAAGTGCAGGGAGGCCCAGGGGAGAGGGATGCAGTTTTGGTCCATGGGGGAAGGGGTGAGGTAGCCTCTTTCCTGGAAGCTATTAAATTCCAGATGTGGGCTCTGCTCAGCCAGGTGCTGCCTTGGGGTGGAGGTGGAGAGGACAGATTCCCTGACCTCTCAAGGTTGCCGTTAACTCTATGGGTCAGTGATCTCCAGCTACGTTTCCCCAGCACCGGCTTTCTTTGCAGCACCACAGGCACCTCGTGACTCGCCTTTAACTAGGGGTTTTCAGCGGAGTGTCATTGTGCCTATCAACCAGGGCCCAATTTTCCCATCAGTGTCCTCCCTGCTACAGAAATGGCAGCAGGCGGTGGTTGAGGATTAGGCCGGCCAAGCTCGGCTCAGAGATGATCTCATGGAGCCCTTCAAAGCTCTTGTTCTCAGAAGCCTAAGAAGGGGACTGCTTTGTGCTCAGTATCTTTGAAGAAAAAAAAAACCCACGGATGCTCTTAGTTAACAGAGGATACTGGGTACAGGTTTAGTGGACCAAGCCACAAAGGAAATCTACTGAGTCACATAATTTATTTGACCAACTTCATGCTGGATCAGCAAATGTTCAAGAGCTCCTACTATGTGCGAGGCTCTGAGCGAGACCTGGTGAGCAACAAGAACAAGAAAGCACAGTCTCTGCTATGGAGCGACTCAGTCTAAGGGAGGCGCTAGACATCCATTGTAGAAGTTCATGCTTGAGGTAAGCCAGGGCATTGGCAAGCAGGGAGCCTGTGCAGGAGATGACAGGCAGCTGAGTGAGTAGGAGTCAGCCAGAGCCAGGAAGGTGGGAAGGGTAGCTGTGCCAAGGCTGACAGCAGCAGAGGCACAAAGCATGATGGGACTTGACAAGTGTGGGGAACTGTGAGCAGGCTGTGATCATGAGAGAGGAAAGTGGCGGGCAGAGGGCAGGGAAGGAGGCTGAGGAGCAGCAGGGCAGGGAAGGCCTGCAATCTCCCCTGCACATGAACAAGAGAGCCATGGAAGATTTTAAGCAGGGGCGTAGTAGGGTCAGATCTACATCTTGAGTAAAGGACCTGTGAACGTAGGAGAAAATCATTTAAATGGCCTGTGTGATGCACTGATGCAGGATTTCCCCTGGAAGGGGAGTTTGCAGAGCTAGCCATGGCTGAGAGCAAGCCCATCTTCTTTCAAAAGGGTACATTATTCTGAGGCTTCTTTTGGGATATTGCTAAAAGCATCTATAGATAGACGCATGGGACTGTCTGTAATGCTGTCAGCATCATTTAGTAGGATGGCTGGAGGTACTCTAAACAGTGCTCAAAGGAAACAGATCTTTAGGAGAGCCTGATGGCTTTGACCCTTTATATCACACAGTACTAACCCTGCTGGATCAGATACACAAACAATGCTATCATCTCTTTGTTTTCTTTAGCAAAAATCATCTGGAAAAGCACTGTTTAACCTGAGTTGCAGTCATCTCAATCTTGCTGAAAAGGAATATTTTGGATTAGAATTCTGCAGCCATTCTGGAAATAATGTAAGTCACTTTTATATAGGGTTTTTGTGGGGGTTCTTTTTGGGTTTTTTTTTTTGTGTGTGTGTTTTTGATGTCTAGAATTCTAAAGGCAGTGTACATCACGATTTACAGGGCTCATCTCCAACCAAAACATGAGAAACCATTCATGCTTTTGCAGAATTATTGAATTTAGTAAGTCACCCCCTCATTTATTAAAACTCATCCCAGTTTGCCAAGGACAAACTCTTCTACCCCATAATTCATTGTTCTGTCTCTGTGAACAGCTGTCAGGATGTCGCCTATTGTGTCTTTGCAGAGAGTGAGAAGTACGACTCCTGACCTCACCGGGGAATGAGCAGGGAACTTCCTTTCCAAATTCTTAGGGCCTGACATTCATGCAGCCTCTCCGTGGTACCCTGCTGTGGCAGATCTGTGCTCTGGCACCACCCCGAAGGCTCATTAAGTCTATTAACTGGCATTTGAGAATGGCAGCATTCAAATATGGAGCCAAATGTCTTCGTTAGTCTTCTGTAGCAACTAATGAGCTTATACGTGACACCTCTGTCATCCTGCTGGGTCAGGGGACTAGTAATTCAAGTGTCAGCACCAACAAGTCTCTAGATCAACAATGTTCCCCGCCATTGGAAAAATACAAGAGGGCAGGTGGAATGTGGTGAATGTATGTCATCTTTTTGACATTACTGTGTTTCCAAGTATCTTTAGAAATCTAAATAGTCCTGCTATCTGTTTATTTCGCATTGACCTTCATCCGGTACAGAAAACACTACACTCAATGCTGTGTTCTAACAGGTTTCCATTAATGCTATTTCAGGTTTGGTTGGAACTTCTGAAGCCCATAACAAAGCAAGTGAAAAGTAAGTATGGAAAATCCCATAAGGAACACAGATCTCTTGGTTAACATTTGAAAAATATGTATTTCAGTGAACCTACACAGTTCCTTACCTGCATATGGAGGGAGGGCTGTGACATATTATTTCAATCCTGCACACAGCCAGTACATTTAGCAGCTTAGAATATTGCTTTAATTTTGCTTGAGATGGAGGAGCTCATGCTGCTGGATCTTGGAGTGCGTGTGAAGAAGGCTGCTAATTACAGAACTCTGGATGGGCTCTAGGAGTGTGTCTCATGCTCTGCCACTGGAAATCTTCAAGCATCCTTAAGCCAATCTATAATGCCATTCACCCTCTGCTTGAAGGTACTTTCACTTTAGCCCATTTACAATCATTGCTAGTTTGCTCCAGTTCCTACTGGCATGTCCACCATGTGAGAAATACTTCCCCCTGCATTTCAAATCAACGGTGGTGATTCTGAAATTTCAGAGGATATTAAAGTTATCCTCATTTCTGGGTTGGTATCTGCAACCTGGCTGGTTAACCACCTCCACTGACATTTCTGAGGCAGGTGGACTTTAACCAGTCCTTAGAGAAACACTGTCTCTATGTGTTTTTTCTGGTTCCTCTTCCTCCAGCTGGATTTTCTTTCCATGTTGCTTCTTCTTAAAGTTATGTCTTCCCATTGGATAATGATCATCTATCGTATTATTCCAACAGCTTCTGAACTAATTGCCTACATTACTCCCAGAGGGATCTACTGAAAATACTATCCTGACCGCACTACTCTCCTACCTAAAATGCTTCCGTGGTTCCCTACGTCTCTCGGAGGAATGTCCAGTCTTGTCCATCAGATACTCAGAGCACTGGACTCTGGCTACCTTTCTAGCTTTGTCCCTGCCACTAACCACTTATATTCCTTCCTCTTCTGACTTTGACAAAACTAGTCTCAGGTATAGGCTTCAAGGAGAAAATACACGATGCTCAGTTAAATTGGAATCTCAGATAAACAAATATTATTTCTACAAGTATGTCCTATGATAGGATTTAACTGAAATTCAATTGAACTGGGGCACTGTATTTTGATTTGTTAAATCTGATAGCCCTACTTGGCTATCAGCTCCTCTAGAAGGACTTCCTTGACTTCCAAACTCGTCTTCCTCTGTACTTCGCAGTACTTGGGAACATTTTGTGGTATATTCATCTATCTGGATACCTTTCTCTCCTACCTGACTTGGAGCTCTGACTTGTCTTTTTGCTCACAGTATCTGCCTAAAACAATACTTGGCACATAAAGAGCACTCAACGAACTTTTACTGCATGGATGGTGATGTTGCAAGTATGTGCTTAATTTTGATGTGAAATATTTTATATTTGTATTGCTGGGAATAAAACCCCAAGCCTTTTACATTGCTAGGCAAGCACTGTACCGCTGAGTTCTACCCCCATAGAGCTCTAGCCTTATTTTTAAATCCAAGAGGATGTGAAAGTGAGTAGATGCAGTCCTTAAATTTTTTTTTTTTAAACAGAGACATTGGTCCATATTGCTTTGGTTCAGTTCATGAAATCCTGGTGACATTCACCCACCCCAGCTAAAACCAGACCCTTCTTTCAGGCAGCAGTGCAAAGCCCAAGTCCAAAGTGGTGTATTTTTTGGAATGGGATGCGTTTAAAAGAGTGCCCAGCAGACCTCATACGGGCACATCTTTTTTTTCCCGTTAGTCTATTTTGTGAGCACAATTATTACATTCATCGGGGGACTGGACCGCACTCATCACATTTTGTTCATTTTTACCCTCTCCTCTCTCTCCTTGCCCAGAACTCCTTCCCATTTCCAGAGTCTACCTCCATGTTTCCTATCATCACTTTTGTTTCACTCTTAAAATTATATTTCAAGTCTCTTATATTAGAGAAACCATCTGATATTTAGCCTGCTGTGTCTTATGTATTTTTCTTGGCATCATTGTCTCAAGATCCAAAGGGATGTATCTTTATAAAGAGAAAAGAAAGGAAAAGCGCTTGGAGAACTTTCTTAATTGCTGTCTACATAGAGCCACAATCCAGACAAATATCAAAAATTCAAATCTAGGGCCAGGGATTTAGCTCAGTGGTTCCAGCGCCTGCCTTGTAAGTGCTAGGGCCCTGGTTTGATCCCTGGTAACCACATACAACAATGCCAAGTGTGGTGACTCACACCCACCAGCAATCAGTTGCTGTGTGATGCTGAGTTCAGGACCAGCTGGAACTACAAAGCGAGACCCTATCTCAAAAAACTAAAACTAAAAATTGAAATCTAAAATAAAATTCTATGAGAAGAAGATTTGGAGAGGGGAGAGAAGAGGAAGAGTATGGTGTGGTGTGTGTGTGTGTGTGTGTGTGTGTGTGTGTGTGTGTTTATGCATGTATGTAAAGACCTGTAACTGTTGTGATGAACACTTAAATAAAACTTATGGAGATATTGTGTTTTAAGATCCTAAGGAGGTTGTTTTCAAATTTATGGTGAAATTTTTCCCAGTGGACCCTGGGCATCTTCGGGAAGAACTTACAAGGTATGTACCTATTTGTGTGTCTGCTGCATGATGTTACTTAAGATCATCATTCTCCATTTGCAAGGCCTAGCCCCAAGTCACTCTCAGGAGATGGTGCAGACCTGGTGCAGGAAGGCCTGGCTAGCCTCGAAGGTGTTATCTTCCAAAGGTTTAGAAGTGCAGGGAGAAGGGGGTGGTGTTCTAGAAAGGGCAGCAGACCTAGCAGCAGACCACCGCTAGTGGACATGCCATTAACTGCTACAACAACAAGCACTCACCCTTTCCATGGTGTTTGTGTCTCAGTGAGCATAACTCCGATGCCAGCTGATTTCCACAGACATTGAAAGGGGAGTGTGTGAGGGTATACCCCTGGGGGGAAGTTAGGGATTCTGACGTGATGATATGTGTGCTCAGGAAAATGCCCTTCAGAATTACAATGTGAAACTACTTTTGCAACAATATACTGTCTATATAATGCTCCCTAAAGCCTTACTCTGCTTTCTCAACTTAGACTCTTACATGCAGAAGGGGCCTAAGGGATGCCCTAGTTCAACCCTCTTGGTTTACAGATGAGCAAACATGTCTGGGGAGTGAAAGTGACTTGGCAAAGATCATGAGAGGTTGGCAGTGATTCTCCCAGATGTCTCCCTTCTCACTCAGTTCACGGCCAGGTCACCCTCAGCCCCTTTGTGTGCAGAGGAGACCTTCCCTCTGGGTCTTTGCGTAAGTCACTTTTTTTTTTTTTTACAAGCCTCTCTCTATCACTGTCCCTCCCAGTTCTCCACATACTCCAGAGCTGCAGTCACTCTCCAGATACCCTGATATCTTGTTTATCAGCCTGTATTTGCCAACCCATTTCAGCTGAGTTCTAAGCCCGACCCATTCTGATGGAGATAAACTTGCTCAAAAAGGAGAAAATCGATGTAATGATAAGTGATTCATCAGCTGTTAAGAGAGAGGACTTGATATCTGTAGCAGGCAGCTGCCCTCTTCATAACGAGGAATGTGTCAAATAACAACAAGTTGCCTTTCGTGCTGGGAGCAAAATACATTTATTTTCCCTTTAGCCACAGACCTGATTATTCTCACGTACAGCTGTATTTGAAAATAGGCAATGGTCACAATTAGGCTTCCTTTGATTTCACCTGATTTGTCCATTTAAGAATACTGAATTGTCATTGAGTTTATGGAGATGCTTTGTTTGAAGCTGAGCCATGAATTTCGGAGAGTGGTGTGCAAATAGAATTTTTCTAGTAGAATCATTTCTAATGCATTAGAAGAGCTCACAGTTTGAAGGGTTTTAGTGATTAATGTTTTTGCAAACTGAATTATCACCTGCTAAGTTTTTTCTCTAGATTTCTATCTCTCCCTTGCAATTAATTTTACCCACCACATTGCCTTCAAGACTTAATTGGTTACCCAAAAGGTTCACATGGAACTTTGCTTAGATTACATTTTCTGTGGGGAAATTCCCACAATAAATACTCAATACACTTTTAATATATAAAATAAAAAGTTCAAATCAAATTTGAAAGAAAGCGGTCAGTGATGGAGTCTTTGTTATATGTTGTTTTTCAAATTTGGTTTTCCTTTGATAAGGTCTTACATGTGTAGGACAAATGCTGTCTGTTAGGCAGAGCCCTGGATACCATCCTGCATTTTATGGGTCTCTGATGAGGCTTCAGTGGTAAAAATGTCAGTCTGGCTTAGTTCCATTCAGTGAGCCTTAATTAGGTACCTACTCTGTGTAAAGCCGTGCGCTGAGCTCTGGTGATCCAGAGATAGCAGTGCCGCCAGAGGGAATGACACCAGCAGGAGCATGGCCCCAGACACTTGATTTCTGAAACACAGTTTTGCACAGCAAGCAGCCTGGTGTCAGTGGCAGACCTGAGTTCTAATGAGTTTTACTATCTGTCAGTGATGGGACATTGTCAAAATCACTTAACCCCTCTTTATATCATTGTAAAATGGGATGATCTTCCTGCTCTACCCACCTCCTCATTGGCAACAATGAGTGCTTGATGAGCACTTTGGAAATGGAGCAGGACTGACTTTCTGAGTGTACTTTTTGCTGGGCCTCCTTTCCCCTCTAGCTCAGGATGTGACTTTGCTGCAACGTGGCAGGAACCACGGGAGGGTGGTTGGCCAACTCCCTCAAGTTGGCAGGAGTATTTGGCCAGAGAGATTCCTAATGGCTATGAAACCTGCCAGAATGCTGGATCGGCCAGGCTGTGGTCTAGGACAGGTTTTGGGCTGAAGAAAGCCCATATATTACTCACCAGGCCTGAGAGGCATGTGACTAGGGGTGCCATTCCTCCCTTGAATCATCCTGGATGTGGGAGAAGGCGAGCGCTTCTTTCTTCTTCCTGTTTCTCTGTCAAGAGGTTTCCCCCAACTTCTTTGCAGGTATCTTTTTACTCTTCAGATAAAGAAGGACTTGGCTGTAGGAAGGCTTCCATGCAGTGACAACTGTACCGCACTGATGGTGTCTCATATCTTACAATGTAAGTAGCAGCTTTCTACTTGGGGACCCCTCAGCCAGGGACAGAAACAAACAAAGGAGCAGAGAACCCCCAGCCTGCCTGTCACTGCATCAGAGCCTAAGAGGAGATAAACAGGAGAATGAGGCTGCTTCACTGCAGCCATTGGGGTTTGGATTCAGATCTTAACTCTACTACTTCCTACTGCGGGGCAAACCCTCCTATTTCTCTGAGTTTGAATGTTTAAAACAGTGGCAGAAGGATCTTCTTACAGGGATCATCTGTGATTTTCTTCTACCTCCATTCAACCTTTCCCTCCCTCTACCCCAGGCTTGTTGGCCTGGAGCTGGTTTGGACGAATCTGGGCATGGAGTTTGCCAGGCAGGCTCCGTCTTCCTCTGCTAGCCCGAGGGCACATCACTGTACGTGCTGTCTACAGCGCAGTGTCATGTTTGATATGATTTCTGTGTTGCTCTTTATCATGATCCCAGAGAACAAAGCACAGAGAAGAGCAGGTGCAGAGAGACTAAAAGGGAAAATGGCCCCAGGCATCTCCTAGTGTCTCCATGTCCTTGCAGCCAAGCAGGAACCAGCCTGAATAAGGAGGCCTGGGGGGTACTGAGGGCCTGCCTGTGAGGGGGCGACCCCGGGCAGGCCAGGCTGTTCTTGCAGCCCTAGGGGAGGGTCTAGGCAGCCAGAGATAACATCTCTTCTAACGCCAGCTGCACCTTCTCTGGCATTTAAAGGCCTCCCAAGAATACACTGTTCCTTACTAATCTTGCATGATCATAACTCCAGTTTTTGTTTGTTTCATAAATTAATTCCTGACCTCTGTCCCTTACCTTTGTGCAAGACCATACATGGTAGATTTCTGATTTCATGGGAAGCTCTAGAATGCAGTGTTTGGATAGGGACTGTGTTTATCAATTGACTCCTAGCTGGGACAAATAAAGACAGTCCTGAGATCTCAGAAAGGCTGTGGGCAGTAAGAACAACAGAATTTAGGGAAAGCTCAGAGAGAAGGTGACTTTTGTGCTGGGCTTTAAAGGGACATATAGGAATTGAATGAGTAAAGATCAACAGAGAGAACAGCATGACAAAACAGTGAAACAAGAGGTAGCATATGTAGAGGATGCTGCATGTCTGCTCAAGTGTGGAAAACTGAATTGTTGTTTCACAGGGTCCTGACTGAGGTACTGAGCATCAGGGTGTGTGACATAGGGCAGAGCAGATAGGAAAACTATTTCTGGAAAAGTCCTTCTCCACTAGCTGCCTCTTACAGGAGCAGTCATGGGATGGGGGTCTCTGTAGTGGCCTCTTTTCAAACAGCATAGTTTCACTCTTAATAGCTCTGCCTATGGATTTGGGCATTCCCTAGTGGTGGTTTCAGGGATAGTACAGAGCACTTCAGCTCTCCAAGGGTTATTTTGTTTATCAATGGAAACTCTCTCTGCGGGGGGGGGGGGGGGAAACATAGTTGAAGTTCCAGTGTTAGCTCCGCCCTCGCACAGCCCCCCCCATCCCTCCCAGGAGGTTCGCTAGACTGTAAGGTAGTGCACAGAACACCACCACACTGCTCATTTATCTTCTCTTTTGCTCATTCGTCCGCTATTTATTGAATGTCTGATATATTCTGTGCATTTAGGAACCTCCACATTCTGACCCTCTTCTCTGCTTAAATCTCTTTTGCCCACCTTTTTCTTGTAGCCAGATACTCCTTCTTAAATACAATTTATCCATTTGAGATGAAGCTTCCCTCTTACAAACTCTTTTAGTAGCTCTTCTTTGTCATCCACCCAGCAAAAATTTACTGAATAACTGCTGTGCACCAGATATGGTTATAGGCACTGGGGACAGAGCACTGAACCAAGACAGACCTCCTTAGCCTACTGAGCTTTCATTTTGGCAGTGGCGGAAAATTAGAAAGAGGCCAAAATAATAAAAGAAATGACATGACACATGTTGGAAAGTAATGAAAGCAGTGGAGAAAAATAAAGCATGGAAGGGAGATGGAGAATTCTTGGGGTGGGTACTGAATATTACAGTAAAGTGATCAATGCTGGCTTCCTGAGAAGATGACAATTGAATGGACTTAAAGGAGGACAGAGCCAAATCTGGAGGAAGCACGTTTAAGGTAGAGAGAACGTCCCGGGCATAAGGTCTGAGGCAGCAGCATGCCTGGCGGAAGCTGAGTGCCAATAGGAGACAGGAATCATCGACAACCTTACTAATATATTGCAGACGTAGAGCATGACTCTCACTGAGGTGAGAGGCCACTGAAGTAGTTTAAAGGAGGACTGATCTGAATTAGTTGATCGTTTTGGTTTGTATTATTGTTTTGCATTACTGAGGATTAAATCCAGGGAACCCTGAGCTATGACCCCACCCTTTTTCAAAATTTTATTTTGAGATAGCCTCTCACCAAGGTGCCTAGGCTGGCCCTGAACTTGTGATCCTCGTGCTTCAGCCTCCCAAGTAGCCAGGATTAAAGATGTATACCACCACCCCTTGAATTTGATTTCAACAGGATCGCGTTGGCTGCCATGAAGAAAACATGTTAGGAAGGAAGGGCGGAAGTGGAGGGACCAGAGAAAAAGAAATTATGGTAGAGACAGACGATTTGGACCAGCTTGGTGACAGTGAGAGTGACACTTGTCGTTTTCTGTTAGGTGATATTTACTCAACTGTATGTTGCAGCTCCCTTCCTAGATTCTCATAGGCTTGCATGGGGGAAAAACAATTAGAATCTTATTTGTTTGTACGTTTTTCTAAGGATGACATGAGGTCTTGTATTCAATTACTTGGAACATTGATATGTATGTGTGATGTTTTTTGAAAATAGCTCGATTAAGGTATAACTGACATACCATAAAACTTACCCATTGAAAATGCATTTTTAATAGACTTACAGAATTTCATAATCCTTACCACAGCCCAGTTTCAGAACTTTTCCATAATGTCAAGAGGTCTTCTATTCAGGCCCATTTGTGATCACTCTGTTCCCATGCTTAGTCTCAGACAGCCGTTAATTTGCTTTCTTTTTCTATACATTTGCCACTGTGGACCTTTCATGGAAATGGAATGGCAAAATATATTGTCCTTCCCGTCCAACTTTTCCACTCAACATAATGTTTCTGAAATTCATGCATATTCTGGTTTATTCCTTCTGTTGCCAAGTAGTAATCCATTTTATGGTCATACCACATTCTGCTCATCTGTTCATCTGGCCACAGACAGATTATTTCCAGTTTGGTTATTATTAGTAGTGCTATAAACATTAGTGTATGAGTTTTTGTATGGGTAGATGTTTTCATTTATCTTGGGAAAGTTCGTAGGAGTGTAATTGCTTTGTGTCGGTGGCAGATTGTGTTGAGCATTTTGATAATCTGCCATACTCTTTTCCAGATTGTTAGATTAACAACAGAAATGTGAAGTCCACATCTTCATTAATACATGCATTATCTGTCTTTTTTGTTATGGTCACACTCCTGGGTATGAAAAGGTATCTCACTGCAATTATAATTGTCAAATGACTAATGATGCTCAATGTTATATCCGGATCACGAGGTCCCCAAAAACACCAGGAGCCGGAGGACATGAGGGTTTATTCAAGCTTGAGCAGGGACTCTCAACAGCAGGATGCCGAGAGAGCCCTGAGCCCCAGGAGGGTCGGGGTTTTTATGGTGGGAATTGGGGAGGCGGTGGAAGTTTTAAGACGTGGGGTGGTCAGATAGGCTAAGAATTTAAAAAAAGAGTACAGGGGCTTTAGGTGTTGGCTAGCCAGGGCGTTTCTTTGTCTCAAGGAGTAGCCTCTTTAGCAGGACATGAGGGGTGAAGGTCAGCGGTCACGTCCAGAATCCTTAGGTTTAGCCCTCTCAGGTAACAGAGGCCTGCTGCCCTGGTGATTGGTCCTTGCTAGTAGCATGCGCCCTGGTTGGGTTACTCATGTTCTAAAGAATTTTGAGGCCTTTCTTAAAATGGAGACTTTAGCTCAGGGCCAGGCCGTTTTAAAAACTGGAGTTAAGTTAGTCAGGCTGGGCTCTACACTCAACACCTTTTCATATGCTTATGCTGTATTCTTTGGTAAAATGACACTTAAATCTATTCTATAAAATGTGTGGCTTACTATTGACTTTTTAAAAAGTCTCTCAAATTCTGATTTTGGAGCCAAGTGATGTGCAATCCCCCTCTCTCTCAATATATACCTGTTTTCATTTTTCAGTGATGTCTTTTCAAGTACAATTTTTAAAAAATAGTATAAATCTACTTTCTAAATATTTTTTAGTGGATCGAGTTTTTATTTGGTGTATTACTACTTCTCACCTAATTTAAGAGCACGGTATTTTTTTTGCTGAGTTTTTTTTTTTTTTCTAAAACATTTGCAGACTTGTCTATCAGATCTGGCCCTTTGATTCACTTGTAGTTCGTTACTTGTAAGCTTACATGGTGTATGGCATGAAGTAGGATCCAACTTCCTAGTCTGGCACATAGGATGTCTGTCAAAAAACCAATTAGCTATAAATGGAAGTTTATTTCTGGATGCCCAATTATGCCACATTGATGTTAATGTCTATCCCTTTGCCATTACAGCACTATTTTGACTGTTATAACTTTCTAGTAAGTTTTGAAGTAGGAAAGTATACATCCTCTGACTTTATTTCTCCTTTGCAAAATGGTTTTGATTATTTTACATTTGGTGCAACTTCATGTAAATTTTAAAACAATCAATCAATTTATTTATTGAAGTATTGGGGATTGAACCTGGGACTTTTGCAAAGAGCTATACCCTGAGTCCTTTTTTATTTATTTCCAAAGGATCTCACTAAGTCACTAAATTGCCCCTACTACGTGTGAATAATTTATCAAAAGAATATCTGCTAAGATTTTGATAAAATTTGCTTTAAATTTACAGGCCAAGTTTAGAAAATACTGCAATCTTAACAATATTGAGCTTTCTATTCCATGAATTTAAAGTATCTTGCCATTTAAGTCAGTCTTTTAAAATTTTCTCCCAGCAATGTTTTGTAACTTTCAGTGAATATCCTTCATTCTGGCAAATATCCCTCATTCTGTTTTCTAGAAATGCTTGTGAAGAATTTAAATTGGTATCTCCAAATATTTGACAGAGTTAATCAATAAAGCTATCTGGGTTTGACTGAGTTTTAGTTGGATTTGCACATTTATTAATATTGGTAAATAAAGCTATTGTTTTAGCTTTTAAAATGCTTTCAAAATAGAAATTATTAATATATTGTGATTTTGAAATATATATACCTCACTTGTCTAAAGACAGCATAAGCTCTTATCTAAAATACCAATGAAAATCCAAAACAGGAGAAAAAAGCAAAACTAAAAGAACAGCCAACACATCATCTCTCTGGTGTGAGAAACTGAAAGTATAAATAAGGACCAAAACATAACAGATATAGTGAGACAGAAAGAAATTGTTCAGAAGTACACCTAGGGTGAGATAGTTTGTTAATAAGTAAAATGCTTTTCCAAAAATGCTGTAGTACTATTAGGAAATGAGTCAAGAGAGATTAGCAGTGAAAAACTTTTCTTTTAAAATCATGACGTACAGTGTATCTACCATTGTTAGTCTTTATTTTTGTTATGAAAAATCATTTTTCCATAGAATGGTTTTAATATTTTCTTCATCAATATGTACTTGTATTATATTAAAATAAAAATTAAGAAAAAGCAGCCTTTAAGTGTTACCCTTTGGTGTGCTATCTTCTATGCATTTTATTCAACAAAAGAGCATTCACGAAGAGCCTACTTTTACAGAACATACCCTGCTACAGTTGTGCATGTCCAGTTTATCTCTGAGGTTAAATTAGAAGTACCAGCTTGGAACAAACTGTTCTAAACTTTGACTTCAGGGGAAGTCAGTGATCAGAACATATTTCATATAAATCTGATAGGCAGGGGAAAAAACATGAAAATTATAAAAAGGACAAAAGTATTTGAGAGCCAAAGCAATTCAAGGCTATTACATTTGGACAGATAATCCTAAATATCTCAATTGCCTGTGTAGGCATGTTGCTCTAAGAGATGTTTATAACAATAAACTAGAGACATCTAGAAAAGGATAAATTATTATCATGGACAAACTGCTAGCTATTTGGTAAGGCTAGAGTGATTTCTAGAATGATTCATCCAGTGGGGATTCTAGATAGCTGGGGATTTAGGCGATTCCCAATGTACATAGTGATGAATTGGTTGTGACTGGCTTACATTAAAGTTAGCATTTTTACTTTCCTTTCTTGATACTGTATGACCAGGGTGGCGTGAGGTGGGGATGCATTAGTTCACTAGGGCTGTCATAAGAAGATACCAGAGACTGAGTGGCTTAGATGGGAGAAATTTATTCTCATGCCATTCTCGAGACTGAAAATCTAAGATGAAGGGGTTTGGATGTTTGGTTCTTCTGAGGCCTCTCTGGCTTCCAGATGGCTGCCTCTGGCTGTGTCCTTCTTCTGTGTGTTCACATCCCCAGTGGTCCAAGTTTCCTCTTTTGTATGGATATCGGAGTGGATTAAGTCCTGCAGTGTTCTCAACCTCAGCTTAATCACCCGTGTAAAAAGCCCTGTCTCCAAATAGTAACGCTCGGTAATATTGTAGATTCAGAATTCAACATACAAATTATGGGCAGACAAACTTCAGTCATTATAATAGGCCTGACTAGAAGTCGGAGACATCATAGAAGAGTGTCTGAGAAGGAAAAAAACTAACAAAATCTTCAACTATGATCCTGCAGCCTTTAAGACCTGTACTGGGACTGTAATGGAACTACACTGAGACTACATAGTGATCCACTGGTTGGAATCTGAGAATCATTTGGTCTTCCCCTGTAGAAAGACAATTGCTGTATACATAAGATACAGAGAGAGAAGCACAGGGTTACACTGGCTCCAAAGAAAGGGCTGTCTGGGAGAGGTGGGAAGGTTTATTGGCTGGCCTGTTGTTTAATTTTTCAATGCTAATCTGAAAAATGTCCTTTTTTCCATCCTGCAGCAGAACTGGGAGACTTCCATGAAGAAACAGTTAGGAAACATCTGGCACAAACCCGATACTTACCAAACCAAGACTGTTTAGAGAGCAAGATCGTGTACTTTCATCAGAAGCACATGTAAGTACTTTAACTGACAACTGCTTCCCTAGTGGAGGATACTAAAGACAGAGACAGACTCTTAAAAGCAAACCGTTAAGCCTGCAATTTCTCAGGCTTGGAAAAATACAGATCTCCTCATGGAGCTCCCGGGGTAGAAGTGTCATTCTTGCTGCATATATTAGGCTCATAAATTATTTTCCCTTGCAGTGGGAGGAGCCCAGCTGAGACTGACATTCTGCTCCTGGATATCGCGAGGAAGCTAGACATGTACGGCATCAGGCCTCACCCTGCCAGCGACGGTGATGGGATGCAGATTCACCTGGCCGTGGCTCACATGGGAGTGCTAGTGTTGCGGGTAACAACTTTCCCCTTCAAGTCCTTCATCTTGCCAGGTGGCCAGTATCTTGACTCAAACTTGGGTGTCTGTTTCCAAGGTGTCCACATACTCACTCTCAATGCCAGTTAGAAAAGGAAGTAACTTTTGGATATGTTTTGGGTAAGCTCTCTCCCCTCACTGTGCTTTCCTTTCATGCACAGTCTGTCACTGACTGTCTTTGTTGTGAGAAACACGGATCAGATTAGGCCTGTGTGGTAGGAAAATACAAAGAGGCTCTTTGGACCTTCTACACCAGTGGATTTAGGTATATAAAGAGCCTACATTGTGACACTGTCCAAATCTTCCAGTGTCATCTTGAGGGGTCCAAAATGTGGTATACTCTTTTTGTCATTGATTTTTCTTGAGATTTGGTCTACTCATCCATCTTCTTTGCAGAATATTTATTGTGTATCCATACTGTGACAATCACTAGGGCTACAAAAGTAAACAGGAATGATTTTGACTTCATGGCATTTGAATTCCAATAAGATAGACCATTAAATAAGTAATAACAAGCAAATGTGATGCGCTTTGTGCTAGGAGTATGGAGTACTGAGGTCACACACATGGGATGTGAGGAAGTTATCTAGACCAAAGGAACAGGGCTGAGAGGTGAGGAAGGGGTTTCAAAGGAAGCATCAGCAGATAAGGGCCCTACAAAGAGTGAAGCATGGCATTCCGGGCAACCTCCTGCTCCCCCAGCAATGCCTGCTCATAGTTTCTCCTTAAAGGGACAGCATCAGTCTGTGCTAGGTCGAAGAGGCAAAGATGGTGACAGATTCTGATGTCTGTCGTGTGTTTCATTGTAGGGGAATACAAAGATCAATACTTTCAACTGGGCTAAAATCCGCAAGTTGAGTTTTAAGAGAAAGCATTTTCTTATCAAACTTCATGCCAACATCTTGGTAAGTATTTTTTTTTCTTTTTGTTCACCTGGAATTATTTCTTTTGTTTCTGCAAGTGGCCTGAATGTGGGTAGTAGAAGCTGGCCAGCCCTGAGCCGCGATATGCCACCCTCTTGCTTCTTCACAAACTCACCAGAGGTTTAGTCACACTTGGGTTAAAGGCAAAACACTAAGAATTCTTCTTTCCCATTTAGAGTGAATAAAGTCATAGGAAAATGCGTCAGATGGACGGAAAAGTCTCTTTGGAAACCATTTGTGAGAGATTTGATAAGTCAAGTGGGAGTGACCAGATCTAGGACTATGGAAATAATTACTTGATGTTCTCTGGTACATTTTACAAAGTGTCTTCATTAAGTATCCTTGAGGAAAAATTATGTCACATCTACCATATATGAAAGCAAACTAGAATGTGAGCGAACATGTAAACAAAAGAAGAAATTATAGGGCAAGTTTGCATCATATAGGCTGAGAGAAAGGTGCTACAAAGAATGCTCTTTTGTGACCATAAATAAAACAAAACATGTATTATCAAATACAGAAGATCCAGTTCGGGCTCTGCTTTTTGACATTATGCAAATGTGTTCATTTGAGCAGTCCAAGGGACCAGATCCAGTATGAAACTCATGGATAAAGCCCTGGAGGCTGCATACAGAAACCTAGCAATGAAGGAGAGAAGGGAAGTCAGTGTAGTGGATTGGTGGGACTGAAAAAAAAGGGGAGTTGTGAGCATGCCATGTAGGCTTCGGCAAATGGGACACAGGATGAATCAGGTGATAGGAAAAACTTGGACTCTAAGTCTGGAATCCCAAGCTTCCCCAGAGCAGATTAAAATACATGAAAGAAGAATACAGACACCACTGAACAAGACAACAGATAGAGGAGAAAGTGTTTCTAGTTGGTCCATTAAAAATGCTCGTGCATGTGCAGCCATCCCATAAACCCTTCCATCTGCAAGGATATCTCCATCTTTCTCTTCCCTCTTCGTCATTTAGAACTTCTTGTCACCCTGCATGGATGCCCCTCTCTGTTCCTCAGAAGGTTGCCTATCATTTGGTATCAGTAGGTATGAAACCCATGGGAAAGCCAGTGGAACGAAGCTGCATGGGCCCCTGGACAGACAGTGTGGAAGGCACTAAGATTTGATGTTTTGCTTGATGGAAATTGGTTTCTGCAGGTGTTGTGCAAGGACACTTTGGAGTTCACCATGGCCAGCCGAGATGCCTGCAAGGCTTTCTGGAAGACTTGTGTGGAGTATCATGCTTTCTTCAGGCTTTCTGAAGAGCCCAAATCAAAGCCCAAAACCCTACTTTGCAGCAAGGGTTCCAGCTTCCGCTATAGGTAATTAAGTACTATAATACGAAAACTATGTAAACCACTTTTTTTCCCAGTAATATGGGAGGCAAAAGGAAGAGTTCAAAGTGTACGAACAAGAAAGAATCCAATTCAATCACTTGAATTATTATATTCCTTATTTCTCATTTGTGATATGTCACATTAAATCAGTATTTCCTGACTAGGAGATGAGGGGAGGGGAATACTCAACAGGAGGGACTGGATCAGAATTGCAGCAAGAAAAGGAAGACATCAGCAGTTTGCAAATAAGTATTCAATGAATCTATTGTTTCCTTTATATGCAACTTAATATGCAAACCATGGAAAGGAAAGCTCAACAACAGCCTTTTGGTGATGTTTAAACAGAACAGAGGTGACAAAGTCCTGAAGGGAATCCAGGATCTAAAAAGATTGAGCAATATTATACAAGAAGCTTGTCACTATAGGTTGCACCTTGGAAGAATAGAAGTAAAGTTGAATTAAGATCATTTTTCCCCCTTGAACAAACCAGGTTAGGAATTTATTGGAAAAAGGTTTCAAGACTCTTAAGTAAGATTTAAAAATTCTAATCAAAGGCTTCTGCACAAGGGATTTTTCAAGTAGTGGAAACCTACCCCAATAAGGATTGAGTTATTAAAAAGACACACACACACGTTTCTGATGGAACCTTTCCCTGCTCTGACAAATCCCTGCTTTCTTAGATGATATTGAGTGTATCCTGCCGCCCTTTTTTAATGGCCTGAGTTATTATAAACATCATTATGACCCTCTCCAGGAAGCTGGAATACGCAATGGCCTCAGGGTGGGGGAGGCGTGTCAGGCCCTTGCAGTTCAGTGATAAACAGTGTAGAGTTTGGGGGTTTTATTATTCTTTTGATTTCTGTTTTCACTCTTGCGTTTTTCTTCTCAATGAGCTGGATTTCTTCGCTAGTGTATGCCTAACTAGAGCATTCCTCTTCTACCATTTAGTTAGCTGCTTTTTTTTTTTTAAATAGAAGTGGCATATAAAATAAGTTAGTTAGCTTTTGAAATTTTTTTTTTTAGGTTTTTTTTTTTTTTTTTTTGAGACAGGGTCTCACTTTTGTGGTTTTAGGCTGGCCCTGAGCTCAGCCTCAAACTCACATCGCAATCCTCCTGCCTCTGCCTCCCGAGTGCTGGGATGACAGGTGTGAGCCACCACGCCTGGCACTGTGGCATGTGGTACTGGTTGCCGCTGGGTGTGGGTCTCCACACCCAGTATTGCCATGTGGCTACCGGGGAATCGAACCCGGGCCCCTGCGCCTGCAAGACAGGCGCCGGAACCACCGAGCTAACTCCCCGGCCCCCTAGCTTTTGAAATTTTTAAAAAGGTTTAGGTTCTGTGTAGTTGAGGCTGCTCTATTTATGCCTGGCTATTGGATAAGTATGTGTTATCTTTACTGTGATGGTAAAAATTCACACCCTGTGACATTTATCCAGATGCTTTTGGTTTCAAAAATAAATGAAGGTTTCAAGTTTTTAATACCTTATTAACTTATGACTGAAATTAATGCTTTTTATCTCATCTTTATAACAGTGGGAGAACCCAAAGACAACTTCTGGAATATGGGAAAAAGGAGAGGTTGAAGAGCTTACCATTTGAAAGGTACATGGTTTTTCTCTTCCTCTTGCTGATTTGCTGTTGAACTCAGCACTTATGTGCATCCTGGTAGCCCAATGATGAACATTTCAATGACCTATGTCTCTGTGGATTACAGGAAACATTACCCATCTCAGTACCATGAACGACAATGCAGGTCCTCACCGGACATACTCTCTGATGTATCAAAGCAGGTAAGTTCTCTGAAAATTTCTGCTTCTTTAGGTAAGTGTAATTTACCCAAATTTGAGATGGTTTCAAGAAATGAATCTGCCAGTCTCCCAAGGTGTCTAACAGTCATTCTGTTCTAGGAGACTGGCCCCCTGCAGAAGGTACCGGTTCAATCTTTCCTGCCAGTAGAAGACTGTGTAGTAAACTACCACTAGTGTGTACTTTATAAACTAGAAGGACCTGGCACATTTTCAAATTGCAATCAGTATTATTAACATTTTACAAAATATAGATTCAAATAAATTCTTATGACTTTTCTAAAACTAGAAGCTCTGCTTTTTCTTATGAAGTGATGGAAATCTTGAGGCTTAGAGAAAGTAAAGGGTTTTGCATTAGGTTTTAAAGTATTTTTGCTGCCTACTTGTGTAATTTAATGAGAAAGTATTGTTTGCCCTGAAAGTATGAGATGATGGCCTCATGTTAGTTTTTACAATAGCAACCTTATTAATCAGTTTTCTTCATATGTCTCTTCAGAAATCAGTTATGTGTCTTGGGGAGCCTTGTGCTTTCATTCAAGTCACTGATCATTTTTATTAAAAAAAATCGAAAGTATAAAGTTAAAGTTATCATCTAGTATATTGACTTCCTATGCCATTCCCATGAATGGCTCTCCTACCATTTTGTAGAAAATTAGGAGAACACTGGAACAGGGAGGTTATGGGACTTGCCTGAGGTCACACAGCAAGTCAAGGCGGAACCAGAACCTGACACTTCTATAGCTACTGAATCAAACTGCCTGAAACACATGCAGGTTTTACTTTACACAGAACATATGGTGGCCAGAAGTGTGATGACCTTGAGAAAGAATAGTGTCACCTATACTTTTGAAAAGATTTTCATACCTTCACTTTAGTTTTTTTTTAATCTTGATCATATAGTACATTTAATTTTTAAATTTGTATTTTTATGAGAACACGTTTTTAGTACATAATGATTACATTCCTCATAGGGACTGGTTCATATGCGTAATACATTTCAATACTTTTTTACACATACTTGCGATATGGTACAAGTTACTACCCATTAGATATGTATTTATCAACTTGGGAATAAAACATGGACTGACATGACTTTGTGAAAAAGGACCTTCCAGAATTCAAGGCCAAGTTTAGAACCCTGCTCCCACTTCAAGCAAATGGCTTTCACCAGTGTCTCCTTTCTTTTCAGGTGGAAGACCTGAGACTAGCACATGGCAGTGGCTACTACCGAAATGTGAACGGAGCACATGCGTCCGAGCCTGAGCTGGACCACAGGAGGAGGAACTCTGCGGTAGAGGTGACATTTGCAGTTGAGCTGGAGCACT
This sequence comes from Petromus typicus, assembly GCA_004026965.1. Taxonomy (NCBI): domain Eukaryota; kingdom Metazoa; phylum Chordata; class Mammalia; order Rodentia; family Petromuridae; genus Petromus; species Petromus typicus. The sequence goes on from PVIR01000468.1 coordinate 23,287, forward strand.
CTAAACCACAGGCAGATCCAATCCTGCTACATCAGTCCCAAAGCAGTTCCTCTTTCCCTTTTATTTATTCAGATGCTGTTTTTAACACTGACCCTGATCCAGATCCCAGAGACTTCTTTGAGGAAAGGAGCTCGTTAAGCTCCTTCCGAACAGGCGCTAAGTTTGCTAACAATCACTTAAGCACGTGTTCTGGCCCTACAAGCAAAGTGAGTCCAGCAAGGCAGCTAACTTACACAGACGTGCCCTACATTCCGTGCACTAGTCAGCAAGTTGACATTATGCCTCCCCAAGTCTTCTTTTACGTGGACAAGCCACCCCAGGTGCCCAGACGGTCTCCCCTGATGGCAGAGGAAAGGGTAAGACCAGACATCCATATAGAACCTACTGCAGTAAAGCCAGCCAAAAGAAGCCCACAGAATATCAGAGTGAAGAGCTTTCAGCAAGACCTTAAAGAGCTCCAAGAAGCTATGGCCAGGACTAGTGGGAGGAGCAACGTCAATGTAGATCTAGAAGAAGAAGACCTAAATTTAGAAGATGTATTTGCATATAATATCCAAGAGCAAACCCCGAAACGCTCTCAGAGCCAATCAGACATGAAAACCATTCGTTTTCCTTTTGGGTCAGAGTTTAGACCTCTGGGGCCGCGTCCTGCTCTGAGTCGGAAAGCTGACCTATTCACATGCATGTTTGCAGAACAGGAGTTCCCAGAAGTTCTGACAGATCGCACTACAGCAGAAAGGTATGTAGCTAGTGAATCTAGCGACTCAGAGTCCGAGATTCTGAAACCAGACTACTACTCTTTGTATGGCAAAGGAATGAAGTCACCCATGGCCAGAATCCGCTTGTCCTCTGGTAGTCTGCAGCTAGATGAAGAAGATGATGTTTCTTTCAGCACACCGCCTACTGAAGACAGGACTTTGCTAAAACCATGTCATTACTTCTTAGCTTAAAGCGTGAACTCTCTGAACATTTTCAACGCAGTTACATATGACCATCCTAGGCTAAAAATAAATAAGCAAAATTTTTATAAATCATTTTCTAAGTCGCACTTGATCAGTGTTAAGGAGACCTTGTCCTTTTGGGTACCTAGCTTATGAAAGGTTCAGCTGATGTTAAGTCTCCCAGCTTCACTCTTCGATGCTCTCCGAACATGCCCTCTCTTCCTCTCCAGCAGTGTGGCAAGTGGAGGAATACTCATCACTCCATTACATACTTCTTCCTACAACAGTGTAAATGAAAGGCAGGTTTCTCAATACTGAAGAATGACAACAGTACGGGTTGACATAAGAACTGGCTTTTGACAACATTTTCTGACTTGGTAGACTATGACTATGTCGGTCATTCTCCTACAATGTCAGGAACAAGATAGTAGCATCGATTCTCTCAACACAACATGTATTTAGGACTCATCTTGTACTTGGCAGAAATCTAAGCCCACGAAATTAATGATGTAGGTCAATTTCTAAAGCCAGATATATGCCTGATGAGGATATTATGATGTCTGATTTATAACTTCTCTATTCTTAATTGTCTATGTAGTGAAAGAGAAAAGTTAACAGGTCCATTTGCTGATTGAATCTCTCCTGCCAAAATTTATTTTTGTCATATCTTGTTGCATGCTTGTAGGCAAGGAAATGAGATGCTGTTTTAATAAAGAGTGATGGAAAATCCATTCCATTAAAAAACAACTATGGTATTCCTTGTGTTTGAATCAATTTCAGAAGTGATTGGTTCTGGTTTATTACTAAGGGCCAGGACAATTACAGAACAGGGAAAAGGAAGGAGGCAAGTGGAAAGGGATGTTCAGGGATGGAGAGCTGGAACTGAGAGTAGCTAAAAAGAAAAACAACACTCACACCATACTGTTAGTGAACCAAAATTCTACCCTTCGTGCATTCAGCATGAGATCTTTATTTTGTTTTATTGACTTTAATGTTAAGCCCAACCTATTGTTTAATGTAATGTCAAATGCAATACAATGTTAAATGCAAACTTCAAAGACAAGAGGTGATTTTCCGACAGGCTATTTTTATAAATAACTTAATAGAAAGAAGAGGGATAAAGTAGTTTCTTCACTCTCTTGTTCCTTGCATCTGAAAATTTTCTTTTAACATACTTCATCCTGACACTTTCTTTTTACTGGACTTATTTGCAATGTCTCACAAGTCTAGAGCACTTATTTAATAGTAAGAACATACTGAAACCAAATTATGCACATATTAGTTCTATAAAGTTTATGCTCAACCTTTTTTCTAGGGAAAATTCAAACTCCTTTGTGCTATATGATATTTCTCATCTCAATTTCTGAACATCTTTTCTAATGTTGTTTTTGTTAAGAGCTATAGTGTCCAGATCTACATATGTCCTTCTAACAAGACAGTTATTACAGAGACTACATAACTTATTGTCTAACCCGGACATTTTAAAGGGAATTTTATTAATTTTTGAAAAATAGGAGGCAAAAATCAGGACAAATGTTTACTGTAGCTATAATGAATGCATGTAGTTCAAGGAGTATTTTTATTCTAGTTTCCCAAAACACTTTGATCATAATGCTCCAGTAATAAATGAAAGGGCAAAGAAGAAAAATAAATCTTGAAACTACAATAGCATACTATATCCCCCCAAGAAAACAAACTCTGAAGATCAAGAAATTTAAATATTTATTTTCAAAACCCGCAAAACACAGGAGTACACTTCACTTAGAAAGGGTTTACATGACTAATAACTATAATGAATAAGCCACACAATTTGTATCTGTGATGCAGTTGTGCTGTCAGGTTTCAAACAATCGATCTATAAACTTGTTGCTGTTAATTTTACAAAAATATTGATTTGATCCATGGTATGATTTGCAAAATGATTTTTGGAGCTGTACAAATTATGAACTATCATTAAGATTTAGTTACATAGCAGGCAAAATATTTAGCTGAACCATTACTTCCAAATACAATGTATTACAAGGAGCTGTTACAGTGTAGGCACCAATGAAAAGAATCTTCTTGGCATATGACACACAACTTCTCAACTGTCTGCGTTAGAAAAAATATGACAATGGCTACTTCAACTACACTGTATTCTCTATTTGCAGAACATCTTTCTTCTAATATTTGGCAAATATTCTGATTCTTTAAAAATGACTTGTGCCAAAACCAAATGTGCAGCTCCAAATATGAAACATTAACTAGCAAAGGTAATTAATAGCAACAATTTTATATCTACCGATACATAAGTCCCATTCAGCAAATAGGCAGGCACAATACATATACTGGGCCTAAGAGAAAAAGGTATTATCCACTGAACAGTACCATAAATAGAAATGAAAATTAACTGTACAGTCTAACTTACCTTTCCATGGCTAGAAATCATCTTGTACTAACTGTAAAATGCTCACTTAAATACCCTCTCAAAAATGAACACATGATGCTTATATACTGATAATTATGAAGAACAAAAACTTATAAATAGTTTACAGAACAAATTACTGCCATGACAAAAATATGCTGGTGTAAGTTATATTCACACCTGTTGATCAGGTATTTAATCACATGACAATTAACTTTGTTGTAAGCTCTCTAAATCTAAGCATATAATATGTGTTTGTGTTGAAGATTTAAAGAATGAAGCCAGACTAATTCCTCCGGTGTTACCAAAACCCATTACTGACATTACTTCAAATTTCTAACCATATTAAGTACAGGTTAACTGTCTCTTCCATTCAAAAGAGAAAATGCATATCGCACACCAAGAGGTACTTCTGTTACTACATGTTGCTTATAAATGCTTCAAACAGGGCTCTCACCTGTGATCATCACTGAGCTGCCTGGAATTTATACTGACTTGGTGTTAAGAATTAATACCTTCCAAGGTTTCATTTCCAAGGGCCTCTTACAAACTTCTACTGTAAGAAGGCATGATTTATTTCAATCTCCTCATAAATGGTCTTTCTGTGAATATGCTTGTATACAAAAAGCTTTTTGAAGCTTGATAATTTACCAGAGTTGAATATTTTGGAATGATTTTGCAAGACCTATATGCTTCATGAGTGTACAGCTAACTAAAGATCAAAACGTGAAAGGTGTTTATTCTTGTAACTTAGGAAAAATGATACCTAAAAGCAAAATTGTATCTCAACATTTACTACAATACAGTTAAACTATAGTATTAAAAGTTATTCATTACAAAATAATTTCTTTAAAATATAAAATGATAAACACCATCACAAAATAGTTGAATAGCTTCTTCCAAATCTTCAATGTTGCAAACATCCAAAAGGCACATAGAGCTCATGAGTAAAGCGTTGATAAACTTGAAGTAGCTTTGGTGGGTTTCTCTGGGGCCACATGAAATAGAAGCCACTGACAATTTCTTAGAGGGATTCATCAGCAGAACATCTATAAAATCAAGGGATATTTAAATTTATATACAATTGTGCATGTCTATATTTCTCACTTACATATGAACACTGCAATGAAAGAACTGGTACAGCAAACAAGATGGATTCTTTTCAGTGAATGTCAACACATAGATGCTGAAATATAAACATCTGATTTCCTAATTTCCAATTGACTTGCTTGCAAATTGATAAGCAAATGAGAGTTCTTCCTTATAATAGAAGAGACTTCAGGGGGCTTCAGGAGTACATATGTGCTTGAACACATAGAGACACCTGTGAGAATATGTCAGTGTTACAGTCACACGGTTGTACTGATTGGTCCCAGAGGCAGCAACAATATAAGCAAATGCCCTGAGAGGAGATGTAATGGGTTTACAGTGAAATTTTGTGTAACTTTTAAGCTAAGGAATGAATGTGTATGTATATATTCATACAAAAGTCTTGTTTGAAGAGAGAATTTTAAAATTAAAAGGACTTTTTAAAAATTAATTTTATTGGTACAATTTAAATATACACAACCAGATTCATTGAGGGGAACTTGTTCCCGTACATGATGGATTTTGCTTCCTCTTTTTCTCTCAGTCTCCTCCCTCCCCTCTGAAGCTCCCTCCATAGAAGAACTTTTTTGAACAAAATGAAACTAGCAGTTCCAAAGGGTAGAAACTGGACTGAATGTAAGAGCCTGTCATTACTGGACCTTTTCCTTCATTTCTCGTAGAAGGGTGAACTCTAGGAACTTCAGCAATAGATAACATATGCATAGTGATGTTTTCTCAAATAGTGAGGGTAGTCGCAAGAATGACAGAATTCCTAAATAAAGTTTACAAGTGCTCAAATCAGACCTTTTGTCTGCACTTCTCTCTCTCTCTCTCTCTCTCTCTCTCTCTCTCTCTTTTTTAAGGTTTTTTGAGACAGGGTCTCTCTTTTTTGTGGTTCAGGCTGGCCCTGAGCTCAGCCTCCGACTCACATCACAGCAATCCTCCTGCCTCTGCCTTCTGAGTGCTGGGATGACAGACGTGAGCCACCACGCCTGGCACTGTGGTATGTGGTACTGGTTGCTGCTGGGCATGAGCCTCCACACCCGGCACTGTGGTATGTGGTACTGGTTGCTGCTGGGGTGAGTCTCCACACCCAGTATGGTATGTGGTTACCGGGGATCGAACCCGGGTCCTTGCGCTTGCAAGACAGACGCCGGAACCACTGAGCTAACTCCCCGGCCCAATTGTCTGAACTTCTCTAGGGAAAAGTGGTGGTGGAGAGCATTTCATTCAGTGGAAAGTTCCCTTGTCATAGTGAAAGAAATCATGCCAAATGCTAATTTTAAGATTAGCAACAAACAAAACTGTTTTGAAGCATATAATGATTAAAAAGTGATTTTGTAGGAATAATTTGACTGTGTCAAAATATTCATACTGCATTGTAAGTTAACATCCAATCAAAATGTCAACATGATAGCTCAAAAGAACATGTCAAACTTACTTCTGAAATTTTTCAATTAATTTCTTCACCATTTTATCTGTGATGCCTGGGCAAGCAGCTTCAGCCACGGCAATACTTTTCTCAAGTTCTTCAATTGCTTGATTCCTGCGTGTATTGTTCTCATCCTGCTGTTTAAGCTGAAAAAGATTGATAGCTATGAAATTTAAAGTACTCTACTACTTAAAATATATAGCCAGTGTGAAAGAACCTGCACTTACTTCGGCAAATGCAGGTGTGATTATCATAGACAGACAGCTCAGGGTTTGCACAAGGTCTTGCTCCTTTGAATAAGTAACATACATTATACACATGAAATGATAATAATCACGATTTTCCTACTTATTGTATAAAGAGAATGAACTACTTTGGATAGCTGCCTCAAAAGACCCATGATAAGGCAAGTTGTTGTATTTCCGTCCTATCATGATCTCCCATCTGCCAACCATAGGCCCTTGTCTTCTACGATTACAATGGATGTCTATGATTCTTTAGGCTTGTATATCTCTAGGTGAACTGCATTAAAAATATGAATGACTACTCAAGTACTTCTGTAATCTTTAAAAAATCTTTATCTTAATTAGCTTAAATCTAAAGACAAATGGAATGTACTATGTACATAGAGAGGGGTATTAAATTCTAACTCCTATTACTGGTTCACTGCAGTCTACCAAAAGGAGTTAATCATCCCATTTACATACTTCCCCATTCTGCAATTTCTTTGGATCTGGCTTCTTTCGCACAGTGGTGAAACTCCATTCAGGGTGAGTATTATTTTCCTTGCTGGTGGATTCCCTAAAGAGATTAACAAAGATACCTGTATCAATTCATAAATAATTCAGCATAGAAAAAAAAACCAAACCAATGCAGGCAGAATCTGAAGAAATAACTATCCCAATGTTTAACAACTCACAGTATCAAAAAGTGTGATCACAGTTTCAGGCAAATACATTTTACTGAAGAGTCACAGTGTTTCTCAGCTCTGAATTGGAATCTGAATCCCATGTGGAGGGCTCCTACACAAATAATTCTCCCTGAGGACTGAATCAGGATCTCTAGTAGTATGGCTGTCTTTTTAAGGGTCCACCAAGTGATTCTTATGGGCAGCTAAGGCTAACAGCCATTAGAACACAATATGTTGCACACATTTAAAATTTAGGGTGATTTCTCATATATGTAGGAATCGCAGTCTTAGACAAAGAAATTTGGTGTTGTCCTTGTTCCCGTTCACCTGGTAAAAGTGCATGTGCTGGTTTAGCCTAGACTCACCTAGGAAAAATTAACTTAATGAACTGGAGGTTGAATTTTTAACACGATATTGCCATGAGAAAACTACTGAAATCTTTTTCCAAGGGTAAAAAGTGCCAGGGATTAAGCCTGGGACTCTGGGCACAGTAGGACTCTCCCACCAAGCTATACTCCCAGCTCCTGTGGAGGAATATTTAAATGTACCATTTGGATCAGAGCTTGGAATAGGGCCAGGAGTTCACCAGGCCTGCGGTCAGTTCTTCATGAGGATTTTGCAGGTTGCCATCTCAGTATGAGAAGACACAGAACCAGATTGCTTTTTGTAATCTAATTTAACACCTTTAATTGAATCTTATTGCAAGATTTTGTAATATACTCGAGTATCCACTAGGGGTTAGACCAAGACCATTCAAAACTAGAGCTAGTCCTTTCCAAGAAAAAAAAAAATGTCTTTCTAAATTCATTATATTCCACAGACAGTGACTGAAAGACTTTCACAGTCTTTCTAACGTGGAATTTCAAAATGTGCTGTATATTTGATGGAAGAACAAGCATATGAGATCACTGCTCAAAGATACAGTGTATTGAAATGGAATGCTACATAAAAATTAAATAATGTGTACGTACGAATCGGAGCCCTCAGAGTCAGACTCATCATCACTGTGTCCTTCTGCCTTCCATCTCTTAAATCGGTCTATCAGCTCAGTCAGATATGAAGTCTTCTTTGAATTTTTTACAATGAACTTGTGTTTCAGAAGTTCTTTAGCTGTAGGACGCTGTGACACAGAATGAAGTATGCATGACTCTTTCAAGACTATGATCGCAAGGGGTGGTAACACTCACTTAAACTATTATTACATAGAATGTTAGAAAAACAAAGTTATGAGCATGAAAACAATTGGTTGTCAGAATATTACAATGAAAAAACAGGTAATTCTATTCTTTGATTTGCTCACAGGATACTTGCTACTTTGTACTCCAATTTGTGAAAGCCTGGTGGGCAGAAGATAGACTAACCACAAGTAAATCAGCAGGCAGGAAAAGTTTTCTCAAAAGCAAAGCAATATGGTAGGATTTAGGAATGAAAAATTTAAAAACACTTCACTATAATCCTTTCAAATATTTGTACTGTATTTATTGTAAGTTGAAAAATTCACAAAATCCAGTAAGGCTGTAATTTTGTTATCATCTGTACACACTGTATGAAATCCTAATTTTGTTATTATCTGCCCACATTTTAGAATCCCTTCTCTATCAAGCATCAGTTTTTATTGCATCTAAATGCAAACACCAGATGCCACAGGAGATATTTTCCCTCTAGCATTTTATTAGTATCAGAATGTTTATTAGCAACTTAAAATAGTTGTATCAAGGTTAGACAGTTGTTACATGTTTCTAGTCCCTAGAAGTTAACAACAGTAAAACAACTATAATAAAATTGCCAAGTAAATGAGAGGAGCTCCCTAGACTAGAAAAAAGTATAAAACTTCGTGTTGGAATTTCTAAATATTAAATAAAATTAGTTAAATAAAACTTATATGAAAAATGAAAAGAACGGTTGAAAAAATCACCATGAATATATATATGACTGAATAATGGCATAAAAATAAAGTGGAATTTATTTAAGTATCTTTGTCCTTTGAAACAGGAAATGATCAATAGAATAAACAGGAAGTAGAGGACCAAGAAAAAGATGCAGGAAAAGGAGCAAAGGAACTAAGGATCCAGATAAAAACTGAGTAGAGTTAACAACGGACACGGAAGATCCTGGATGGATCTTAGACAATTTTCACATGCCCTCTAATCTCCATTGTAGGAAGAACCAGCTTTGCTATCAGTAGGTTTAGCAAATGAAAAACATGGAAAAGCAATGTATACTCACAAATGATGGATCTTTATTCAAGCAAGCATCAATAAACTCCTTAAAAGACTTAGTAAAGTCTCCAACGAGAGTGGGAGGATTGTTTTTTGGAATAAGAAACAGAACTCTCATCGGATGCATATCTGAGTTAGGTGGCTCTCCCTTGGCCAGTTCAATGGCAGTAATTCCCAACGACCAGATGTCAGCCTAAAGTAAGAGGAAGAAACAAAAAAAAGTATATCACCTTGAAACTCTATTCCAGTTTGCCGCCTCAAGACTGTACAAAATGCAATGGTCATATAGTATGAAAACCTGTCGAGAAAGATATGGTCTATATTTTTACTTAGAGAATTCATTGTTAAAAATTTTCTTGAATTGTATAGTTTGTGCCAGGTACCATTCTAGGCATAGAGGATTTGGGTGGTGAATAAATCAGACAAAAATCTCTGTTCTCAAGGAGCTTACATTCTTAGTAAGAGAGATAGGTAAATTAAGTAAGTGTGTGAGTAAGAAAGTGGAACAGAGGCCTAATGAAGGACAGAGCTGAGAGGCAGGACGTTTGTATAGGATGGCTGCGAAACCTCTGTAGGTGATGTTTAAACAAAGAGCTGATGAGGGTTATACCAAAGGGAAGGGCCACAGCAAAGCTCCTGCCACCAGGGTTTCCTTGCTTTGTTTGAGGGAGAATGAGGCCACTATGATTAAAGCAGACAGAGTAGAAAAGAGAGTGGACATGAGGCTGAAGAGGGAGATAACGGAAGATCATGCGGAGCTTTTTATGTCACAGGAAGGACTCTGGATTTGTATTCCAATGACAGTCAAACACATGGAAGTGAATGCCAACAATAAGACCAGGATCAGAGAATTTATGATTAAGCAGTAAAGGATGACAAGTCTTCCTTAAGAAACACTCAAAAAGGAAGGAAAAATAGGGAAGTCAGTTCACTAGGATGGTAGGCTATATAAATTTATTGTAGAAACAAAACAGTTTAGCTAGGCATGATGGCACACATCTGTAATCCCAGCTACTCTAGAGGCTGAGGCACAAGGATCAGAAGTTCAACATCAGCCTTACAACTTAGCCAGAGCCTGTCTCAAAATAAATTAAAAGGGCCGAGGATGTAGCTCTGTACTCCCTGGGTTCGAACTCCAGTATGGGTGGCAAAACCCCAATAGTTTGTACAATTAATACTTTACTTTTGAGTCATAAGCTGACTGCTGAATAACTTCTGGAGCCATCCAAAATGGAGTTCCCACAAACGTGTTTCTTTTAATTTGTGTATCTGTCAGTTGTCCAGCAACTCCAAAGTCAGCAAGCTTAACATCTCCTTGTTCTGAGAGCAAGACATTTGCAGCTAGGAAACAAAGAGAAAAACGTCCTCAATTCCTCAAAATGCTTCTATTTTTCTCATGTTCATATTAGACTTCTGTATACCTTTTATGTCTCGGTGGATTTTCTTTTCTGAATGCAGATAGTCCAGACCTTTCAAGATTTCCTTCAGCATGGTGGCAATCTGGAACTCATCAAATGGACCAGCTCTCAGCTGAAGGGGAAAAACACACACTCGTATGTGTGAAAATTTGCAAAACTAAAATTCAAAGTTAATACATTTGAAACAAAGAATTACTTAGCTATATGAAACAGTTCTGTTTATTAAACCAATACGTAAGCAAATGAAGACAATGTTTACATGTAGGAGAAGAAAGCAAAAAGAGTTTTAAAACAAACGGCTGAACAGGTTTTTAAACAATTAAATTTAACTGTGGAAGATAATACAAGCACTTTACCTAGATATTGGCTTGAAATTTAGAGGTTCCTAAAATTCACATCAAACAAAAAAGGTGTAAGTAAGGGTAGAACTAACTATCCATTTTTTTTCAGAAGAGAAAAATCCTAGCAATTTAAATTCTGACATTTGCTATTAAATAGTGCCTCTAAATATTGATGTTGAACTGATTTTTACATTGGACAATTCAGATTTCTGAAGCCACCATTTGATCACATGTGTCACCTGTAACATAGTTTACAGCATTTATGTTTCAAATATGATGAAGAATAGAGCCTTTTTTGAGTCTCAAATTTTAAATTTGGCCAAGAATATAATAGTAAAACTATTCAGAGTTTCATTGTTAAAAAAAAGCCAAGTCATGGAGGGATAATATTTTTTAAAATAAATGTAACATATTTCCCTTTCTTTCACTATCCCTTTACTAAAGCCAATAGTTTCAACCAGAATACAAGGAAAGCAAAGATGAAGTTTCAGAAAAATTTGTAATGGAATATCTGAAAGTTTCTTTTTAAAATACATGGCTAGTTTAAAATTCTGGTACCTCATAAAGCACAAACAGTGGACTGTACAATATTATTACAGGAAAGGGTGGGAATCTAAAGTCAGAGCAGAGGTAGAGTTCTGTTTGCTGGAAAGAGGGAAGAGGTGGCGAAAACCAAACATAGCCTCCTTTGCCCTCACACTGGGAGGGATTCACAGCTCTTTGGCACCTTCTGTATTTCATCTTTCATGAATGCCATATTTATGCTGAATAAAGAGTACTTTCATGTTGCAATTTAACAGCTTAAAATAGAACCCATATTTGGGTCTCACCATTTCATATTAACTCTAGTCTAGGTATATAGTTTACTCCAGGGATATTTGTTATTCTTTAAGTCCTGTGCCTAGGTAACATTATCTATTTACATTTACATCTATCAATTTCTATCCCAAAAGTTTCTATTTTCAAAGCAATGATTAAAGTTACTAAACTATGAAAATATTTTGTTGATCACTGATAACGAAATGCTGGAAGATTACCAAAAAACTGGACAAACTGATGTTTACTCACTATCCCCTGATCACAAAACACTGGTAGGGCTACAAGCATACTTCAGAAATCGGGTGAGACCCATGTACAGGGCACCAACTAGAGGGCTTCTAAACGTGGCACAGATAAACCTCTATCCTACCTAACACATAATTTTAAAAATATTTAAGTAATAAATGGGGTCATAAAGACTCATTAGTTAATCTACTGTACTTCAGGTTCAGATGAAAATTTAATAAAAGTAAAACCTCAAATAATTGTGTAGAAGATGGAAGGGAAGATTGTGGCAGGGACACGAGGATGACAATGCAATGAGGGTGGATGTTTCTGCTTCACTACTATACAGAAAGCTAACTCAAATCCTTGTTTATAAGGTTTTTAGCAGGGCCAGGGATTTAGCTCAGTGGTTCTGTCATCTATCTGGCAAGCACAAGGTCCCAAGTTCGATACCTGGTACCACACATCACAATGTCTGGCCTGGCAGTTCACGCCTGTAATCCCAGCACTTGGGAGGCAGAAGGATTGCTGTGAGTTCGAGGCTAGCTTGAGCTACTTAGTGAGCTCAGGGCCAGCCTGAACTACAAAGTGAGACTCAATCTCACAAAAAAATAAAAAGTCTTCAGCATTACTGGTAGTGATGGCAAAAGGAGATCAAAGGCAGTGAGAAAGAGTAGATGAACACACTTGTTTTACTTTGATTTTTTTAAAATCCAGGGTGTTCTACCACTGAACAGTACTCATAGTTTCTTTCTTAATTTTGAAAATGTTGTTATTTTATTTCACTAAGTTGCCCACACAGGCCCTAAACCTTCGATCCTCCTGGCCCAGCTTCCCAAGTAGCTGGTATTATGGGCACATGTCACCATGCCTAGCTTAGGTAGCTTAAAAAAAAAATCTTCCAATACAACAGGGGAAAAGATAATACTAAGATGATACTAAGGTCTGTACTCTTGGAGTGCATACCAAACTTCACTGCAGTGATAAAAGACTTTGCCATGCCTCTGAAGGAATAGCCCAGGACAGAGAATTGGTCTCCAGTAATTTATCTCTGTTGTCAAATAGGTATTTGCAGAAAGAGGACATCTGTTCTTTTAAAGACTGAGTACTGGTGGGACTGTGGATTTCCCCTACATTCCTTTAACTACAAGCCATTCCTTGAGGCAACATGCTATATTTAGCCTTGTTTTATAGTTAGCAAGTTGCTTCTAGTTTTGTTTTTGATCCTCACATTTTACTCTATTCACTTTATTGTACTCTTTTTGTTACAAGGCATTGTAGTTCTTTTTGGAAAGAAGTGGAGTAAGATAGCTCCAATAAATAATATACAGTATACTCAAAGTCTATGCACATCTTGGACTGGGGATGAGGCTGAGTGCTGCAGCACCTGCCTACCATACACAAGGTGCCAGGTTAAATCCCTTGTACCACAAAATACTGCTTACTCACAATCAATGGTCTTTCAAGGATGAAAGAGATTCCTGAGGAACACTATATATAATATCGACATAAACTGCAAGTCATAATTCCATTAGCCAGCCACCAGTTTGACGTGAGAAACACTGCTCAACATTCTAATTTTCTCATTCTCGGTACCAAAATCCTCCTCTACACATAAGTTGTTTTTAAATTACCAGGATGATAATACTTATTCTACTTGTAGAGAAAAAACAGTATATTGCTTCTCTTCTAAGGTCTACTTAAATACAAAGATAATTCAATCAAATAATATTAAATTATAGAGCCAGTTTTCCCTTGGGGGGTGTATAATGGTGGTTAAGCCCAGGCCCATTCCACAGAGCTACATTCTCAGCCCTTTAAATTATTTTTAAATCCTGAGATAGTGTGAGAAAGTACTTTGCTAAACTGCACATACTGGCTCAAACTTGGGATCTTTCTAGTTTGGTTTCTCACTGTACTGGGATTGTAGTATGATGTATACCTCCACACCTAGCTTCATCTAATTTCTTTAGTTAACAGTGGAGGAAATAAAGGCATAAAGATGTTAGCTTGCCCAATATTAGCCAACTAGTTAATGGCAGAACTGAGACTAAAACCTAGGTCTTCAAACACTTAACTGATAATACAATGCTAACATTTTCATTCATTGAACTTGTCCTAATTGCTTTTGCCACTTGTTCCTATTAGGTAGAGATCAGAATGGCATAGAGATGAAGAATTCATATTCAACACAAAGATTTCATAAAACTGACAAAATTACTACTAGGGGATGTAGATTAGGTTGTTAGTTGGGGGTTATGCCAGTGCTATTAGCGATTCCCAAAAGTAGAGTAGACTGGCTTTGCCAATGCCTACAAAACAGAGAAAATGCATGGTAAGTACCTTGGGTGACCAAGAAAGGTAACTAATACCTATAAAGGCCTATCAATATTTGAATAGTGAAAGGAGGCTCACAGAGCATTTGAGAGGCTTCTTATGGAGCTAATGAACAAACTATTATATAATATGACTCTGACAAGGAAAATAGAAATGAAATTATTTAACTTCAAGGAGAAAATGAAACCTGACTCCATACACATGAAGGATGATTTTATAAAGAAATGTCAGTGATGTTCTCTAACTAGAAAGGAGAACAAGAAAAGGTCAATATGAGCTTGAGGATGTAAGAATTAGAGAGACACAAAGAAGGATTACCAAACTTAACAACTGATTAAACTGAAATGAATTCCTAGAAGTAGATGAGGCTGTCCATCAAGTTTAATTATCACTTCTTTCAAATAGTTTAAGTACAGTTCTGTCGAAAGGAAATAAAATCTATGTGGGCATTTTTGTTCATAGTAGTTTGTGAAACTTTCAGCCACTAGCAGTCAGTGTTAAAGCCTTTTAAAAATATTTAATTATCTTCAGTTAGGAACATTCATCTCCACGTAAAAAATTAAAATATTACTTGATCTTAATCAAAATGTCTTTTTCTTAGAAACAGCATGCTCTGTAATTTTAAAAGAAGCAATACAAATTAAATGTCATATAATACTAAAGATGAAAGAAAACTTGGAAACAACTTAGGGCAACTTCCTTTCCTTCCTCCTTCTCCTCCTCCCCCGCCCTGCTCCCCCGTTCCTCTTCTCCCCCTCTTGTGTTGATGGAGATCAAACCCAGAGCCACTAGCAAGCTAGGCAGTGCTCTAGCACTGAGTAACACCTTAGCCCTTTAGTCCAACTACTTTGCTTTATAGGACTCCCAAGTCCAGGGAGTGTATGTGCCTGGTTCCCAGTCACAGATTTAATTGAGTAGGGGCAGCACTGTAAACTCACACTTCCATAGGCCAGCCTAGTAGTCATTAAAAGAATGATTTTCCTAAGACATACTGAATGTTGAATATCGTGTCATAGTAATAAAAATCTGCAAGGGGGAAAAATGTTGAGGGATTACCCTAACCTGGGGGGGAAGCAATGAGTTTGTCAAAGGCACTCTGCTTATGAGCATATCTTCACTGGGTAGACCTGTTCTTGCACATTGTAGGACTTTAGGATTCTAATTCCTGCCCACTGAGATGGTCCTAGCCCTTCAACTCATTGGAAAACCATAATGACATCATAGACCTATAGAAGGGCAGAGAGAACTCTGTAGAAAACTGCTTCTGTAAACCTTCAAGGTCAAAGTCCTAGAATCAATGTATTGCTTGGTTAAGGCTGCTGTAACAGAATACCTTAGACTGGGCGACTTAAACAACAAACGCTGATTTCTCACAGTTGTGCAGGCTGGGAAGTCTGAGATCAAGGCGCCAGAAGAATGGTGGCTGGTGAGAGTGCTCTTCTTGGTTTCTAGGCAGCCATCTTCTCAGAGTAGCCTCAGAGGGTGGAAAGAGAGCCGCCAAGCTCTCTGACATCTCCATTCTGGGGACACTTCACTATCATTCCTGAGGGCTCTAACCTCACGACCTACTTGCTTTCCGAAGTTCCCGCCTTCTAATACTATCACAGTAGGAGTTAAAATTTCAACACGAAAATTTTAGGGACACAAGCTTTCAATTTATAATGTCACTTTTAGCGATAGTCATCTCAATTATACATTTTTTTTTAAAATCAAAGAACATTCAGTCTTCCTGGAAACTGACAGCAACTGGCATATGACCCATCTGTAATTTGAAGGAGTTTTTCATTAAGCTTTTTGCATTTCTTATAAACTCTCAGACTGTCCGCAGCGTGTTCAAATTTGCAATGCAGTTGCATCTACATCGCAGTAGTGGCCTTGAAAAAGGGATTTCAACTTGAACATATTAACTAAAATAACCACTTAGCTTGCCCAAATGTCACTGCTTAATTCAATTAAAACAAAAACGTTCGGGTGAGCATGTGTGTGTAATTATTTTAAAATACTTACAAGATCCAGGGCTGAACCACCACCTAGGTATTCCATTATTATCCATAGTTTGGAACCCTGTAAAGCCATGAAACAATTTAATATGTATAAACCTGAGCCAAAATAACACACAAGCAAAAATGTTAAATCTTTACATACTAACACACAAATTATAAAACATAGATTTTAAAGTGATTGCTTAGAACACAAAATATATTTTCTGTAAAATATTACACAATGCAAAGTAAAGTTTTATGCCTGAAATCCTGAAAATCCACTTAGCATTTGATTAAGCTAAATAATTGTAAGTACTGCTTGTTAGTGCTAAACTATTAGTAATGTATAAAATGAGGAAAAATAAATTATCATCTTGAATGGTGATACTGAAAGCAAAATAGTTGCATGAAATAAATCAGACACAAAACTTAAATATTATCTTTTTTCTCTTACATGAGAAACCCCAGATATAAACAAAGAGCAAAGTGAAAGATAATATGTGGGCCAGAGATGTAGCTCAAGTGGTGCTGTGCCTGCTGGACAAGCACAGGTCCTGAATTTAATTCCTGGCACCTGGGGGGTGAAAAGATAATAGAAAATAGGGAGACAGATCTTTTTCAAATGGAAAAGGGATCGAGAGATGGAGGGAGGAAGAAGGAAGAGAGAGAAAAGGGACAAAAAAAGAATTGGGCTGTGTTAGGTCTATGTGCCACCTCCTCACAAGAAATACAATCATTTTATACTATAAACATGTATTGATAAAAAATTAAAAATAGCCAGACATGGTGGCACACACTTGTAATCTCAGCACTCAGGAGGGTGAGGCAGGAAGATCATCTTGAGTTTGAGGCTGGCCTGGGCTACACAATGAGTTCAAAGCCGGACTGTGTTATATAGCAAGATCATGACTGAAAAAAACAAAAATAAGAAAGAAAAAAAGAATAAATAATAAAAACTGAAACAAATTTCCAAAAAAAGAATGAGGAAGTCAGGATATAAAATCAACATAAATAATCAATACCTTTTGTATACTCCAATAAGGAACTAGTTGAGAAAAAAAAAATCAGAAAAACAATTCCATTCCCAATACCTAGAGGTCAATCTAACCAAGGAAACGAAAGGCCTCTGCAATGAACATTACAGAGTACTGAAGAAAGAAATTAAAGAAGGTTTAGAAGATGAAAAAACCTCCCACGTTAAAGGATTGGTAAAATTAGTGTTGCTAAACAGCCATCTTACAAAAAGTGATCTACAAACTCAGAGTAATCCTCATTAAAATGTCAGCTACACACTTCATAGAAGTTTTTGAAAATCCTAAAATTCATGTGAAAACAAAATATCCAGAATAACCAAAGAGGCATCACAATACCCAATTTCAAAATATAACCCCGTGCCAAGTAGCAGAGACAGCATGTTACTGGCACAAAATAGACACACAGACTAATAGAACAGAATGGAATGGAATGGAATGGAATGAAATGGAGGACACAGAAACAAATCCACTCAAGCATAGGTATCTGATTCTCCACAAAGGAGAAAAACATCCCTAAAACTAAAACAAACAAACAAAAATAAGTACTGGAGAGAAGACAGCCTCTTTTACAAATGATGCTTGAAAAACAGGATATCCACACGTTGGAGACTGAAACTAGACTACTGTCTTTCAGCTTGTACAGAAATCAATTCAAAATGGATCAAAGACTAAATGACCAGAAACACTGGAACTACTGAAAGTTTCCATACAAAGGAAAGCAGCTAACAGATTAAAGAAAACATTACAAAATAGGAGAAAAATCTATTCTCCTAGCAGAGGATTAATATCTAGAATATATAAAGAACTTTGAAAACTTAATACTAAAACATCAAACAGCATAAACACTAACTGAGAAATGAATAGTCATTACTCAAAAGAAGAAATATAAGGCCAGGGATTTAGCTAAAGTGCTACCACGCCTAACTTGGAAGTACAAGGACCCAAGTTTGATCCTCGGTACCACCACCACCAAAAAAAAAAAAAAAAAACAAAACAAAACCAAGAAGAAGAAGAAGAAAAAAAACCACAAAAGACCAGTAAATATATGAAAAAAATGCTCAAGAGTTTTAGCTATCAGGGAAAAGCAAGTCAAATCTACATTGAGATTCCATTTCAACCCAGTCAGAGTGGCTATGACTCAGCAGACAATATCATGCTGGAGAGAATACAAGGAAAAACAACCCTTCTATTCTGGATGTAAATTTAGTACAGCCCCTGTGGAAATCAGTACAGAGATTCCTAAAAAAATTAAAAATACAGGGGCCGGGGATTTAGCTCAGTGGTTCCGGCGCCTGTCTTGCAAGTGCAAGGACCCAGGTTTGATCCCCGGTAACCACATACAATACTGGGTGTGGAGACTCACGCCCAGCAGCAACCAGTACCACATACCACAGTGCTGGGCGTGGTGGCTCACGCCTGTCATCCCAGCACTCGGGAGGCAGAGGCAGGAGGATTGCTGTGATGTGAGTTGGAGGCTGAGCTCAGGGCCAGCCTGAACCACAAAGCGAGATCCTGTCTAAAAACAAACAAACAAACAAACAAAAAACAACTGCCATTTGATCCAGCTATACCACTGCTTGGTATATACATAAAGGATTAAAGTCAGCATACTACAGGGCTATCTGCATACCCATGTTTGTTGGGGCACAATTCACAATAGTCAAGATATGGAATCCCCCTAGGTGTCCACCGATAGATAAATGGATGAAAAAAATGTGATCTGTAACACAACAGAGAATCTCTCAGCCATAAAGAACAGAATTTTGTCATTTGCAGGAAATAGATAGAATTAGAAATCATCATCTTCAGTAAAACAAAATAAACTCAGAAAGATAAGTATGACATATCCTCTCTAATATGTGGAATCTAACACAGATGACATGAAAATCAAAGGGAGAGTATTATTAAACAAGAAGTAGGAAATGGGGTACAGTGGAAGGGTAGTGTAAGAGAAAGTAATAGGGAATAGGGATGGGTATAATCACAATATACACATTGGCACCCAATTGTAAAGATTAATAGGCACTAGTAGAAATTTAAGACAGAGTGAGGAAATGATTGAACATAAACATTCTGAATGTTTTTCATGCGATTTTAGAATCTGAGGACATTGGATATTTTGTCTTATTTCCAATTTTTTGACTCTTGTTTGCTCTAATGTACTTTGCAGCTTTCATGAGGCAGTATTGATGGAAATTTTCGGTGCATGCATGGACCCTAGAAAAAACTGTTTTACTTTCTCTTGAAAGTGAATGAGAAAAAGGAAGTAGTGTAACTTCAAAAGCATATAAATACTTCACATGAAATTAATATCACTGTGTAACCTTAATATCACTTGTAACCTGAACAAGAAAAAATGGTGGTCATGGGAGAATGCATGTATATGAATTCTAAAGTAAGTGTAAACCACATACAAACACACATCACCCAATTCTATCAGCTACATATCACTAACCTCTTTTATCAACTATAACTTGAAACACTAGATAGAGGTACCTCTCTCCATACCACTTCATGTATAGTACTGTCTAAATTTTTGTGATGTCATATAAATGATTGGGTTGTACTATCCCGTCAACAGACAACTGTGTTCCAAAGGTCTACTTTTAAATAAGATATAATGAACTTTTAAAGAAAACATTTTCCAATAAAAATAAAGTCTAGGTTCCTGGGATAGTTCCCCCAAAAGACAACTGTAACACAAATCTGTTTATAATATAGCACAAAGAATTTCAGAAAAATCACTGTTATTTATACCATGAAAAATATATTTAGCATTGTGTTTCACCTTGGGATACCAAGAACAGATAGCTCTTCTTATACCTGGAGCTTACACAGCTATATAAAACAAATATTAATGGACATGAAGAACCAAATCACTACTAATGCAATACTACTAGGGGGGTCTGGGGATTTAGTTCAGTGGTTCTGGCACCTGTCTTGCAAGTGCAAGGGCCCACGTTCGATTCCCCAGTAACCACATATAATACTGGGCATGGAGACTTGTACCCAGCAGCAATCAGTACCACATACCACAGTGCCAGGTGTGGTGGCTCATGCCTGTCATCCCAGCACTTGGGAGGCAGAGGCAGGAGGATTGCTGTGATGTGAGTTTGAGGCTGAGCGCAGGGCAAGTCTGAACTACAAAGCAAGACCTTGTTTCAAAAAAAAAAAAATACTACTAGGGGACTTCAATATCCCATGTCACAAATAGATAGATCAACTAGACAGAAAATCAACAACAGAACACCAGAACTGAACCAAACTACTGAACAAATGGACTTAATAGATGTCTGCAGAATGTCCCATCCCATAGAATCAGAACATATTCTTCTCAACTGCACATGGGTCATTCTCCAAAATAGACCACATGCTAGTTCATAAAGCATGTATATACAAATACAAAGGAATTGAAGTGATCCCCTGTATATTGTTAGACCATAGTGCAATGAAGTTAGAGATCAAGCAGAAGCCACAAGAACTTCACAAACATATGGAAATTGAATAATACCTTCCTGAACAACCAATGGGTTATAGAGGAAATTAAAGAAGAAATCAGACAGGTTTTACAATTAAATAATAATGCCAACACAACATACAAAAATTGTTTAGAACACAATGAAAGCAGTTTTATGTGGAATGAAGATTCTCAGGTCACTCAGTCTTCAAACTCTAAAATCCTTAGAAGGTCAATTTAAAATTGCCAAGCACATCCATGGGGCTGGGAGTCTATGTGTGCATAGGGGACAGCAGAGGGTTGAAGAATCAAGTTGAGCTGACACTGTAGTGTGGGGTGAGACCTGACTTCAGGTTACAGACTGAGGGGGAAGGGCCTGATTAAAATGAAAGGATTTCCCTTTTTTGATGTTGCTGCACAAGAGAGAAAGACAATGTTCGCCCATGCTACCCCACCCCGGACTAATCCTAATATCCATGCTGTGTGGCCACCAGAGGCCATCGGGAACACAGGAAGAAAAGAGCTGAGAGTCCCATGTCCACAGTAGAAAAGGGAGGAAATAAATTCCCCCAGGGGTGGGAAGGGAAGATAAATTCTCAAAGTGGTTCCTATATATTGTATTTACATAGAGAAATTACTGAAAAGTTACTAACCTGCTGTATCTTAATTTTTAAGTGAAGAAAAAAAGAGAAGTCTTTCTTACAGTGGCTTATGCTTAAAATTATTTGCCTCCAGTTTGTTTCTAACAAGTGCTGTTTTCAGCTCTATGAACTAACAAAGCTTCCCATGCACCTGACACAAGAAAAAGATCATATAAAACATGTGGATCTGTTTTGCAGTTCTGGATAAAAGAAAGCACCTTTTTTTTCCAAGTTAAAAGCAATTGATGCTTTTTTATTTTCACCAATGCAAACTGGATACTTACCAACTCTCTGTCATCAAATAGCATTTGTTAAAAAGCTTGAAATATGACCTAAGAAAATAGTGCGTACTACTGAGTTATTAAAGTTACAATTCAGAAATTTCTAGGTCTAAAAATTAAGCTTCCTTCCATCAAATGAGCCATTCAGTCCAACCAGGACTCCTCTGAGACAGGCAGGGGACCAAAGTCTCCTGATAGCTTCACTGACCACATGTTTTGTCGGTGCTTGTGAAGACAAGCATGAGTGGAAGATGGCCACAGATCTGAAGAGTCTCAAGATCACAAGGCGAGCTTGAGCCCAAAGCAAGGCCTGAGGGAACACAGTAGGAACAGGAAGCTAGCAAGCTCCTCTCTGCTCAAGGAAGCTGAACCCACAGCGATTCTTTTTACCAACTCCTGGTCTACATCCCTCCTCAGCAGCTCAATGAAAATACCAGTCAAAAGCCTAACAATCCCAATCAACATAGACACTTATTTTGGGATATGACAGCTTTCCTCTGTGACTTCTGTGGAACACTTCAGTGGTGGAGAATGCAGATATGTGTATCTGGTTTTATTCTTAAGTCATTCTCAATTCTAAGGGGGTATTTGCAATTCCAAAAGAGCCAAGAGACTATAAACCAAGAAGCATAGGAAGTCTCTGGTGGAAAAGCTTCACTTCTCCACTTAAAAAA
Organism: Petromus typicus; assembly: GCA_004026965.1. Taxonomy (NCBI): domain Eukaryota; kingdom Metazoa; phylum Chordata; class Mammalia; order Rodentia; family Petromuridae; genus Petromus; species Petromus typicus. Next base: position 45,491 of record PVIR01000468.1, read on the forward strand.
GAATCATTAGAACAATGGTTTGGCAGAATGTGATTAAAGTCCAGCATCACCATGGACATTCAGTCAGGGGTCCAGAAATTGTTTCCAAATTTATAACGTCTAGAACAACTGCTCTAGAATTGTATTTTTCTTTCAGAAGAAAATGTTTCCAAACTATTGGTGTCTAAATCATAAGTCCTTTGAATCTCAGTTATTTGCCGGTAGACTTGGCCATGGCCAAGGTAGGGAGAAATACCACTGTGAGCTGGAGAACCATTCAAACGCTTCCTTTGTGTATTTGAAAGAGGGTAATTTGTACTATATACATGTTGAATTAAGTGGCTGGTTTATTAATCCAATAGCCAATAATAACACTGATTATATACACCAGAATGCAAAGTAGATTTAAATTAGCTAGATAAACTTAAATTGAAGTAGTTAGAGTAGTCAGGTTTATAGAGATAGAAAGTGGAGTGATGACTTCCCTGGTATGGGGGAATAGGGAGTAATTATTTAGTGAGTACAGTTTCAACAGGTAAAGATGTACTAAAGATGAATGGTGGTGATGATCATCCAACAATGCGAACATACTTAGTGATAGTGAAATGTATATTTAAAATGATAAGTTGTATCTTACTTTTACTTCATTATGATTTTTTAAATCAGCACGTAATGGGTGTGTACCCAAGTCTGTAATTCCAGCACCAGTGAGGCTAAAGCAGAAGGATCCTGAGCTTGAGGGCAGCTTGAGCTATTTAAAGAGTTTGCAGCCAAACTAGGATACACAGTGAGTCTGTCTCAAACAAAACCAAACCAAATCCAGAGCATATAAGATATTACAGAACGTCAAGGGACAGTAGACATCATCTTGTCTAGATGGGGAGGCACTCTTGCACCTCTGAACTGTATTCTTCCACGTTGAGAGATCATGTCTATACCCTATTTTAACATTTCAACCCCCATCAAGACTATACTCAAGACCTAGCTCAGATGCTACTGGCCAAGTTTTAGAATTATTGCACTTCACATGTCCATCAATAAGTGGATAATATGCAACAAGTTAAGAAATATTTGAAGCTGAGATCTGTATGTGGGAGTGGCTAGAATCAGAAACATGGATTCCTAAGGTGTCATAATAAAATGGATGAGAGGGACCAGGACAATATGCAGAAGGAGAAGAATACACATAGTAGGTACATAATATATATGTATCTGTTATGCTGAATCTAACACACAGCGTCTTAAAAGATGTAGTATATTAAGCTTAAAGCTACTCTTATTTTGAGAAAAGAACACTTTAAGAAAAAAAGTCTGTACTCAGTTTCCTTCAAGTTTTATAAGAAAACTCCAAAACAAATTTTCAAATATAAAAGTGTTTTACCGAGACACTCTGTAAACACTGGATATAAGCATACACTGGATATGAAAAACAATGAGAAGGCCACAAAACTACTGAATCTATTTTAGAATATTTTACTTCATTCATTGTATTCTTTTATAAAATAAGGAACATTGGTAGTAGTGCATGTACGTGTATGGGAGGGGTGTGATATTTCCTTAACATAAACTGATGTCTGAAGGCAATTTTCAGCAGCAAATAAAGGCACGATTCAAATTCTATTCGGTGCTGGAGTAAGCTTCAGTCTAAGATTTACGTGGAATTAGAAAAATATTTAAGAATTAGGAAGGATTCTTCCAATATTATGAGATTTGAAGGGAAGGGTTTGATTATTCTAGCACTCTTCATAAAGAGCAACTTTGTCTGTCAAGAAAATCTGCACTGAACCAAAATTAAAGGAAAACACCGTGGTCATACTGATGTGTTTGTCTGGTTTTTACTCTTGTTTGAAAAAATGAAGTTATACAGTGAGCTCAGTCAAAATGGAGACCTCATACATTTTTGCATGTCTCAAAGAAATCACTGGAAACTGTAAACAGTTTTAGAGAGCATATAATTTTCTCTCAAATTCAATAACCTTTTTCTCCAGCTTAGAGTGGGCTCTTGGTTATGTTCAAAATCCTGTGTAAGAACTACCTGAGAAAAACCCATATCCTACAACACTCAACTAACTTGACTTGCAAAATCCAATCTTCTGAAATAGAAGGATGGGTCACACGGCACACAAGTTGACTGTAAATGCACTGAGAGGGTGTGACCTTGGATTACGTTGACTGCATTAAGCAGAACCCTGTTGTACTTGATGTGATTTTAGTTTAGAATAAAAATGTAACTTCACACAGCTGCACAGTAGTTGAATATAAATGAAAAAATGAGTTATTCAATTTAGATGATTTAAATACGTAGTATTAAAAGATTATCAAATAGGTTTTTTCTTTTCTTGTGTGTATATACTTCTTTATATAGAGATACATGTATATACACACACATATTTTCTTCAAATAGCTTTAGGTAACAATCAGCATTAATGAACTGTGCATTTCTATGTTCTTATCATGAAACATGTTATTCAAAGTAGTCTTTTGATCCTAGATTTCAGCTAATGATTGATAAAGGAAACAAAATCATTCAGTTTAATCCTTTAAGAAACAGCTGAGATAATAGATTATATGCATCAACTTCTTTGAATAAATTCTATGACTAAGATTTGGGACAAGATAAAAAAATAGCTTGTAGCTATTTAAAGGTTAATTGCTGGATGACTAAGGGATGTATACTACTGTGTTAGGCTTTGAAGGAATGTGAACAATTAGAAATTTAAAAATACAGAATTATAATACATTGTCCACCAGAACAGTGACTATAAGTAAATAAATAAATGCTATCAGTAACCAGTAGCAGGTTCACCTGTATATCAGTACATATTTTCAATATGACACAGAATAGCCATTTTAAATAGGGCTTATTTAATATTTGATGAGAATCACCAAAAATAGCTTATCTGTTACGGGTCCCTATAAATAGCAAGGGTTCGGGTTGCTCTTGAGAAAGTCTGGAATTACCAGGGTTAAATCCAGAAAGAGTCACCCAGAATAAGCAAATAACACACACACATGACTCAATTCCTGAAGCTCTCCACCAGCAAGCCTGCTATAGGAATCAGGAGGGGTATATTAAAGTACTGAGAGCGATTACTCATAAGATTTCTGTAAAAGAATATAATCTGCTAATTTGGCATTTTAGAAACAAATATGAAAACAAAATGTCACAGAGCACCAAAAATTATGTATGCAGGAGCTGACACTTCAAAATAAATGCTGAAAAATGGGTACAAATTACCAGCATTATCATCTCTTGGAGGCCTTTTCCACCTAGCCCATAAAGAGGTTAAAAGTGACGACTTGGCCATTGGCTGAACTGGCGGTAAAAGTGAACTGTTCTTTTTTTCCCCTCAGCTCCTACTGCAGGGTATGACACACAGTGGCTGCTTCCTTGTTTAATGATCCATTCTATGCATTCACTCCTCATTCTTCTAACTCGTATTATTAAAACAGACTGGAGTTTGTAAAAAGGCAATAAAATATATATACACTAGTAATAACTGAAATGAATACAGACAGATCAAGATCGAGAATGCAATGGCAAAGTGAGCTTATCAAGATGGAAGAGTAAAAGGTACTGGTCTTCACCAACTCACAGATAGATAGATGAAAGAAAAAAGACACGTATCCACAAAGCAAGATAACTGTGACAAAAGTCAAGAGCCTTTTTAAGAATCAGTAGCAACACAGTGGAGTAAAAGAAGGCAGAATAGCGCGCTCGGACAGGATGACTGGTGAGATGGCGCAGCTCCGGCACCAGGAGCCAGAGTAACGGTAAAGGCCCAGCTGTTCCGTCACCCTGACTGAGCAGCCCTGGTCTCCAGCTGGTATTGTGATGCAGTCAGTACCACCCGGGCGGCATAGAGGGCAGGGCCCTGGGGAAAATGAACAAGCACTCTAAACCTGTACCAGCTCTCGACCCTCGAGAATCGCTAGAATCCATGGTTCGGACGCGGGCTCGGTGGCTGGACAGCTTCCATGAGCTTCAGCCCCCGAGTCACCGCCACAGCCCGCAGGCTCGCATCCTGTCTGGAACCAAGATCTCTGCATATGCCTATGCTCCGCGTGCCAGCGCCGTCGCCGTGGAGAGACCGTAAGTACCCCAGATTCTGGTTGTTCTCTGTGGCTGTGCTCCATCCATTACACTTGCAGTCGCGGCAGTTACTAAGATTGGTCTGCACCAGGTCTGCGCCAAGCTCTCTCTGCGCATGCCCGTGCTCCCAGATACCTGCTGTGAGCCGCCATTGAGAGCGTCTAAGGCAAGGACAGCTTCTGTCCGCACTGCATCTACCCACGCTTCAGACAAACGGACCACCACCATGACAAGCTGACTCATGCTCACCCACAACACAGCCACCAGAGAGAACTTGGCACCTCTGCACCCCACAGGAGCTTGGTGCACTGTCCATCTCAACTAGCGCTTCCCACATACCATCCCCAAAGCCACAGCTGAGGGCTCTGCACCTTGTACCCGGGTGTATTAACCTTAGGCCCCACAGTGGTCATGTCTGAAGCCTTAGTTCTGAGACCACCCCACTAGCGTCAGTCATAAGACACACTGGGCATGCGCACAAGCCAGAGCCCACGCTAAGAAAAATCCTCTAAGCCGTGGCTTCCGCAGCTAGAGAAAATCAGATTGGAGGACCTTTGCAGCCCTTAACAAAGGAAGAACCTCAAGAGACCTCAAAACTCTGTGACTGCGGAGGATCCCTGCAGTCTTTGTTGACACCGACCTCAGCTGAAAGAGCCACACGGAGACCTGTGCAGTGTTCATGTACCCCAACTCGAATCCTAGCCAGGGAAGGTCTTTCGGCTGTGAGACCTGAACATAATTGACTGAAGGAGGTAACTGAACGACCAAATGTGCATTCATCAAGGTAAGGCAATAAGAAACAACTACACATACACACACACACACACACCACACACACACACACACACACACACACACACACACACACATACACACACACCTACACTCTCTCTCTCTCAAAGGAAAAGATTTGAATATTGTCTTCCTTTGTAATATTTTAATATTGGAGAAAACAATTTAATTTTAAAATAATTTAAACTCTAGAACTTTCTAGCTATTTATTCTTTTGATTTCAGTGGAAATAAAATGACATCTAACTCCAGATGGAGCCCCAAAACTCTTGGGTTTTACTAACAAAAGCATTTTCTTCTTATGCAGAAATATCTTTATGTGTAGGAACTTTAGGAGTCTTCAAATTTCATGATCCTGGAACCAGTAAAAACCAACACAGGGTGAAGAATGACACAGATAGTTCCATTTTAACAAATAGTGAGACCTGTATAACCTTGAGTTCTACATTTACAGAGTCAACCAGTTGGAGATTGAAAGTATCTGAAGAAAAATTTCACCTGTTCTTCACATATACAGACTTTTTAATCATTGTTCCCTAAACAGTATAGTATATTTCCATCATATTACATGTTGTAAGGAATCTAGAGATGCTTCAAAATGTGCAAGAGGATTTGCATAGTTTATGTGCAAATATTGCACAATTTCATTTAAGGGGCTTGATCATTAGACCTGGGAGACCTACAGATCTTGGAGGGGGAATCTGGCCTAAATATGATGGACAACAACTGTATTGCTCATGTACGTAAGATGTGCCATACTCAGTGCTGACTGACACTGAAACCTGGACTGGTTAAACTAATTTGTCTGCTACCAAATAATTCACAACCTAACATGAATGAAATATAGAAATAGCCATCTTAATTCAGTGGAACACACGACATACTTATATACTGCATCAATCTGAGGTTGAATCCAACTGGACAACTGAGGACTATGTGTGGAAACTGAGAGGAAAGCTTTTGCCAGACACAAGATGTCTCAAGATCCAGCTGCATTCCTGGTCCCCCATCAGTTCAAACGGTCAGGTGTGGAAAGCAGTACACCTCAGTGCAGGGGTGCAGTCAGAATGCCACTGCTTGACCTAACCATGCTTTATTTGGCACGACAAATGCAAGTAGATCCTGTTTGGAGGCCAAAGACTGCCAAATCCTAATTTAAGACATTGCATTTCAACAACAGCGTTTAAAAAGAAAAACATGATAATACCTTATGACTTTAATGCAGCAACACATTACCTTTAAATATGATCCATAGTATTTTGTCACATAGGAGCTGTCACACTGACTCAAAACAGTTATTTCTTGCTGAATGTCCTCTATTTCATCTTCGGCTTCCTCAAGGTCTATGATCTTAATAGCAACCACTTGCTGGGTACGGTTATCAATTCCTTTGAAAACTTCTCCAAATGAGCCTTTTCCAATGCGTTCTAACTTTGTGAATAATTCTTCTGGATCAGCTATATTGTTCTAAGAAGGATCAGTGAAAAGAGAAAAGACACAAATGTTTGAATCAAAATTTTTTTAAAGGACCATAAATCACACAGAAGAACATTTTGTATAGGTTTTCAGATTTACTATTTTTAATTGTACATATTATTGAGTATAATCTAATCGAATATATGTATATAATGTGTAATGATCAAACAAGAGAATTAGCATTTCCATCTCCCTAAATATTTTTCATATCTTGATTGGTTTTTATTTGTTTCGTTGATTTCGGTTTTTGAGAAAAGGTCTTGCTATGTACCCCAGGCTGGCCTCAGACTCAAGGTGATCTTCCTGCTTCAGCCTCCTAAACGTTGAGTTTACAGATGTGAGCCACCATGACTGACATTCTTGATTTTATTAAGGCCTACTATCTCCCTCAACTTGCCATATTTGCTTTCTTAGAACAACTTTAATCCAAAAGAGCCAGCTAGTTCTACTCTACTGGATCACTCACATTAACTAGGCTTACCTGATCCTGCTACCATAAATAGCGCTGTGGAACAAATGCGGTCCCTGAGGCCTAAAAAAGGACCCAGAACATTTTGTAATAAAGCAGCTGCTCACATACAGTTGGCACATTAGTGTGATGTAGCAATAGTGAGAGAACACCTTACTTAAACTAAGGTAAAGCATTTAAGATTCTATATATCTGTCAATATTACCTTTTATTTTATTTTTTTTTTAGGTTTTTTGAGACAGGGTCTCGCTTTGTAGTTCAGGCTGGCCCTGAGCTCAGCCTCCAGCTAACATCACAGCAATCCCGAGTGCTGGGATGACAGGCGTGAGCCACCATGCCCAGCACTGTAGTATGTGGTACTGGTTGCTGCTGGGCGTAAGTCTCCATGCCCAGTATGGTATGTGGTTACTGAGGATCGAACCCGGGTCCTTGCGCTTGCAGGACAGGCGCCGGAACCACTGAGCTAATTCTCCGGCCCCAATATTACCTTTTAATGCTCTTTCTCTACTTCTAATTTAGACGTCCCAAATTACTGTCTAAGCAATAGAAAACACTACAGAAGTCTCAGGATATATAGGTCTTTTTTTTTTTTTAACTTGGGATCTTACCCAGAAAGAAGGAATAAGTTCTAGTGCTTTATAGAAAAGTAAGATAACCATAGTTCATAATAACATTACATATTCTGTGACCACCTAAAAAAGAGGAACTTGAAGTAATGATAAGGAAATGGGAAGGTTAAATACCCTGATTTGATCATTACCTACTGTACACATGCATCGAAATATCACATTGTACCTCATAAGTAGGTACAATCATTACAGGTTGATTGAATTTTTAAAACCTGTATAAGAGGCCAGCGATTTAGCTCAGTGGTGCTGCTCCTGGCTCGCAAACACAAGGTCCTGAATTCAATCCCTGCTTCCAAAAAAAAAAAAACCTGCTTAGGGAGAAGGAAATATTACCCCAAATTTATCACATTCTGTATACATGTATCAAATTATTACACAGTTGTGTGTAAATCTGTAAAATTAAAATGACACTTTTAAAATACAAACATATAAAAGAACTTTCACAACTCATTTCAGAGTAGGGAACAAGAATAATTTAACACTTGTCTACAACAAAATCTGGAATCAACTATAGGTTTTCAGGTTAATTAATAAATAGGCATAACTTAAGATTTATAAATTTACTGTTTTTCGTCATACAGAAATGTCTTTTATCTTGCAGTATACAATTCTGGATTAATATTTTACTCCCAGCTGGGCATCACACATGCCCATATTCTTAGCTATTCACTCAAGAATGTGAAGCAGGAGGATCAAAAATTCAACTCTAGCCTGGGCAATTTAGCGAGATGCCACCTCGGAATAAAAATTTTAAAAGGGTCATGAGAATAGCTGAACGCTAGAGCGCTGAGCTAGCTTGTGCAAGGCCCTGGCTTCTACCCTCAGTACAAAATAATTTTATTTTACTCATGAGCTAATCCTTTGAATCTTCACCTATGCATTTACTGCTAAAGATGTACTGCTGACCCAGGGGAAACCCATGATTTCCAAGCCTTACCAAA